>AXCO02009983.1:0-11636 GCA_000473525.2 Anopheles melas
GCTGCGCAGTTTAAACAACAAAAACGGGGAAATCCCATCACCAATGCTCTACCACTTGCTATGCTGCTCCTCGCATACTTACAGCTGCATGGACAGTATTTTCGGGTTCGGGCAGGCCTGGGGAGCCCGCACGTGGCACGGCTTGTGGCACTGGATCGCACAGTCCCGACACTCGTAGCCCTGCTTGCCCGGGCGCCTCGGTATGCTGCGGTTGCAGACAAAGCACAGGATGCCACTGAAAGTAAAGCAGACACAGTTAGTAGTGCTTCTTGCAGTGTGGTGAAGCGTACGGGACGTCACTAACCCTGGGATGTGTTTCGCAACGAACGTGTGATCGTTGTAGATGTGCAGCTTGGTACCCTTGCGCTTCCAGTTCTTCTGCTTGGTGGCCACCTCGAGCGGCACCAGATAGTGGCGCACCACGTTGTTCTCGGTCGTTTCGAGCAGCAGCGTCGACTCCTCGTGCACGTACGTTCGCCCGCTGCCCGTCGACAGCCCCGAGATGGCGGACGACTCCGAGATGGACGATTTGCGTGACAGGTTGCGGAAAATGTTCGATCCTGGGGGAAAAAAAAAACGCATACATTAATAATCCGAGTGAGGAGGCGTTAGCGCATGCGTTGTCAACCAACTTTGATCGATCGATGATCCTCGACTGAGCGTTGACGATGCGCTCCGCACGTTACCTCCGGGCGTGGTCGGGCTGTACTGGGGCACGTCCAGCGATTTCGACTTCTTCGAGGGCGTCAGCTTGTTGCGCAGCGTGCCGAAGATGTTGCGCGGCTTCTTGACGGGTGGCGCCGAGTTGACGCTCAGCGGCGCACTGTTGCTCAGGCTGGCCGTCATGGACTGGGAGGTGGCAGAGGTGGAGGAGAGGGCCGGCGATGCCGGTGTGGATTCGGATTTGCCCATGCCGTTGAGAGAGTTCAGCTGACCGGTTGCGGTCGGTTTGAGGAAGGAATTGTTCTGGAAGAGATAAGGATATAAAGATTATGGTTGAGTTAAGGTGTGCTAGAAGGATGCTTTCCTACCATCCGGTTAGCTTCGGCTGCCTGGAACCGTTGGTTACGCTCTGCCATCGCTTGCGCCTTGTTCGACAGCTGCTTGGACGGTGAGGAAGGTGACATCGGGGAGCTACTCTGCGACCCGTTGACCATCGCCTGGTTAGCTGCGGTCTTGCCCGGACTTCCCGGACCGGGCGTACTCGTGACGGCATCTGGGGGGAAAACAATCGTAATGAGAAATCAAGGATCAGCCTTCGCATGTGAAAAACAATCACAAAACCACACAATTTTTAAAATCGGTCCGAAAAAAAAAGAAGAAAGGAAACCATTGCAAGCCTGATGGGACGACCCCGGAGGGAAGTTTTCTCTCCAGGAAAAACTGGAAAGACGAGGATCACTCTTGCAAGAGTGGATTTTTGTTTGCGGACAAGAGGTAAATCAAACACACCGAGAACCAATAGCTCGTTTCCAAGAGAGTATTATCGTTTTTGGTGAAGGAAGCACATGCAGATGATTCGTCTGTTAAGTTTCGAGCAAGAAATGGAAGTCTTAAAATCGGCTTCAATTATGTCTTTGAAGTGTTGATGATATCGTTAGTCTTCAAAAAAAAAAAAACCGCACAAAACCATCCCGATTAGTGGCGTAGATTAATTTGGTGGTTGTCGGTGCGCAGCAGGCAAAAATATCTTTACTCACATAGATCTCTCCCTCTCTATAGATCTCTCTCAGTGCAATTATACATATACTTTTTGAAAGTATTTGGTTTGATATAAGCACTCAACTTCAACTAGAATAAAAAGGGGGTTTGTACATCGACTGTAAACGCTTTGCAAATAGTGGTGAGGGTCGGGTGTTTGTATTCCTTTGACTGGGTTACTGTCTACCTATATAATTGCTCTGTCTGTCATCCTTCTCGGCCCCAGGCACAAAGCTGAGTGGCTGAGTAGTAGTGTAGTAGAGAGTGGAGCGGCTTGTGCTGTGCTTTAGTAGCCTAGTAGTAGCAGTAGTAGTAGTAGTAGTAGTAGCAGAGCTGATTGCTTTCCCCGTTGCCAGAACAGATCTACAACTTTCACTTCTTTTTGGTGGAGTTTCTTGATTTGGCATGCAAAGTAACTGGATTAACAAAATATAAAATTTTATCATAATTCATCAACAAGATTTGGAAGAGTTTGAGATAAACAAAGTATCAACAAAACATCAATACCAACCATGCCAATAACGAATGATGTTTATTTTTCGTACATTACAAAGATAACTTCAATCGAAAACAGTAGAAAAGTAAAAAGTAAAATAATAATATAACAGTTTAAAACATAAACCCAGACATTGATTCAACGAAACAACCAAAGAAAGGAACGAGAAAACAGCTTTGTTATTGGTTCGGAGCAGCGATTCCGCAGCGATCGCTCGGCGAATAAGTCGGAAGCGCATACAGTAGATAGTAGTCGTTAAGGTATTGTTGTTGGTTGGTGTGGTTGAGATAAGATTTCGAAAGTGTTTAAGTTTTGTTTTTGTTTATCTTGAGTTGTAATTGAAAATTTTGATTTAGTATTCTGAAACAATAGACAAAGAAGAGAAGAAGAAGAAGAAGAAGAAAAGATAACAAAATAACAGACAAGATCGATCGAGGGAATATGTGAGAAAATATACTTTGTTCACTTAAAGGAGGTGGTGGTGGTGGTGGTGGCGGTTCTTTTTTGTATGTTGTTGATTTTGTTGGTGGTTACAATTATTACCCTCTCGGGGGGAGGAGGAAACGGTGACGATTGAAAGCTATCTATGATACTTTTGAACCCATTTTTGGGATAAGTTATTGGGAGAGAGAGAGAGAGAGTTATGGAAAAAATATGGAAGGACCAAAAAGAACGAGATACCAATAACGAGAGAAGGAAATTGAAAATGTGTAATGAAGAATGATTCGTGCATGTGATGCAAAATTTCTTAAACTTTCGCAATATTGATCTACGATCTAACCTAACTTTTTACGTAAAAACAAAACAAAAACACCCAAGTGCACCAACAGTGAATTTAGTTTGAAACAACAAAAAAACTAATAAGATTTAAGTAATCTATGATAAACTAAAAGAAAAAAAGAACAACATCAAACAAAAAAGAACAAGATAAACAAACTAACAGTTGCAAAACTAAACTCAACGTAACAAAAGGCAACTAATCAAAGAAACAAGAGAGGAAAAAAACACACCAAGGTGCAAACCAGAGTTGGTAAAAGTACCGAAAGTATGTTTATAGATGTAAAAAGAATGAAACTTGTTGAGTGTACTTCGAAAAATTGTATAGAATTGGAAAGTGTTTGTGTTGGAGATGATCGGTGATGAGAGAGGTGTGGTGTGGTCCAAATACAGAACATGGAAAGGATGAGTGTAACAACAAAATGCTAGGAAGATTTACCTCGGGCAAAGTTGGACATTCCGTTCGCGTGGAAGGACTGCTGGGTGTACTGTCTTCGGGCTGCCGGGACCGGTGGTGAATCGATGAAGACAAACTAAACAAGGAACAGCGCAGGGAATTAGTATCTTCGATAGCTTTGATGTGGTGTTAACCCTTTCAAGTACTACCTCAACCGTTAAGGAACCGGTAATGGTTTCCGTTTCGTAGGGTCGGGGCTGCAATTCCAAGATTTGTGTCGTGGCTGGACCACTGGCAAGTTCGTCGATTCCTACCAGACCCAGTCCAAGGAACTTTTGCCCACCAGCTGTGGGGAGGGAAGAGAACAGAAGTTATGAAAAAGGGCTCGCATTGTTAGTGATTGTTAGTACTTGGATCCAAATCCAAAGGAAATTCGTTAAAAGTTGGATTTAGTTGGATTCAAGCTCTAAATACTGATTAGAAAAGCGACAAACTGTTACAAAATTGTTTTAAAGATCATGCAGCTGGATTATTTTGCACATTTAACATTGTTTTTCTATCGTTGAAAGGTTGATGGTACCATTGATTTTTCGCTAGAGGGAGCTATTAATCTCTGCAACGCACATTCTTAGTACTACAAGCACTATCAATTCTTGAATCAATGCAGGCAACAATATCCATCTTCACTACTTACTACTCATACGCTCATTCATGAACAACTACTTCCTTAGCATCTTTTCGTATTATCTCACTCACATGCATTACGGGGTTTAGATTGGTTAGTATCGGTACATGCAGGTTCGTCGCCACCGGAGTCGACCGTCGGCGTGGGAGCTGTTTTGGTAGTTAGCGGCTCGACCGGATCGTTCTCCGTGGCGTCACTCGCTTCCGGACATTCGGCAACGGTGGCCAACACACCATCGCTGCCATTGTCCACCGGCGGCAGCTCGGCGCTCGTTTCCGAACGCGTGTTAGTAGTACTGTCGACAACGTCGGGCATGCTGGCAGTGGAGGCCATGTTAACCGCCGCAGAAGGAACCTGCCGAGGATCGTCACTAGTAGCATCGTCCCCAGCCGTTCCTTCGCGCGGTTCGCTCGTCGTTTTATCATTACCTACTGCTACAGTATCGTACACCTCGAACAGGAGTTCGGTAGAGTGGTTCGACAGATCACTACGTGGGAGGTTGGAGGGAAGGAGCCGGTCGTTTCGTTTTGGAACCGAAGGAAAGAAGAAAGAAGAAACGTATCGTATACCATACCACATGACCACATAATGCGTACTTTACACTAACATCAATACTGTTGCTATACGCTACAACGTTTGGCTAAACATTGAAACGTCAATTACGGTACGAGGGGTTTTTTTTTGTACGCTAGAGGGAGCTACTTACAACAGGAAGGTTTCATCCCAGTACGGGCTTTGGCCAAGCTTGGAGGCGGACTGGTGCTTTTGGGCCGGTTCGTCCATCTCGATCACACAGAAAGGCTGTGAGCACTACAATTTAAAGAGAGATGATGAGAATTGGTGTTCCTTTTGATTGTTCTTAAGATGTACCTTCAACAGTCCTTCTGCCTTCAGCACTTTGACTAGTAGTTTCCTAGGGGATGCCGACAGTCCGGTACCGTACGCATCATCCTGATAGCCACGATATCCATCACTGTAGCCCTATAACAAAAGAGAAGCCAAACGGTTGTTCAACAACTCTGATTGATTCTTTTCACTTAACAAACAATCTATCTTACACCGTAGCCATAATCGGAGGTGACTTCTTCCGACTCTTCGCCCATTATACGCGGACAGGTGGAGTAGATGGAGAAATCAACTGGGTACACGACATCACGCATCGAACCAATGAGCAGCTCCGTAATGAGATCGATCTGCTTCTTCTCGTCCTGTGCGTTAGCGGTCTTCAACGGTCCAATGCTGTTCAGATGGATCTTGATCTACAAAAAACAACAGATACGATGTAGGAAAACAATCTTCCATGAGATCTTCCTCTATCTTACATCAGGATATCCTTCCAGTTTCATCTCTCCCTTCAGTGCAAAATAGTTCACGATAACGCTGACGCGTGACTTCAGCCGGGCCACCGTCGCCTTGTAGTGGGACACTTCCGTCTTTTGATTGCTCGACTTGAATGCCTTGATCTGCAGCACGGGCGTAGCGTCGACGTCGAAGAGCAGCTCGACCTCGTTCGGTTGATCGGTCGGTTCGCACAGTATGCTCGACATGTTGGGAGGCAAACTTTCCGGCAGGACGCGCACCACCTCCACAATCATTTCGTGCTGCTCGACGTGCGTCAGCAGTGCCGTGTTGACGGTGGCCACCCAATCCTGGAGCAGCTTGTTCACCACCACCAGGTCGGAGTACAGCCAGCGGAACAGGTGGATTGCCCATTGCGTGATTTGCTGGAGCGGGAGAAATTGGAGATTAGACTTCATGTACCGTATTTATCTGTTTCTGGTACACTTACCGGATCAGTGCCATTAATGTTGGAAGGTGGTATCACCGGACGCTTCTTTTGCGCCTCGGGACCTGGGCTCATGCGGGAAATGCGTTTGCGAGCGATCATGGGACCGCTGGCGGCACCCATCGCTCCTCCACCGAAGCCGCCACCACCTCTGGCACCACCACCACCACCTCCCATGCCACCGCTGCCTCCATTACGAACTTGGGACAGAATGGCCTCCTGAAGGGAGAGTAGATAAAGTTCGTTTTTAGGGAACATGATTTTTGTTTTGGAGTTGTAAGATATGGCATGTTTGGACTACTGGAGATGAGGAATTCAGAATAGAAATTCTGTTCTGCCATGTTCCTGAAGATCTTTGAGATCGCAGGACAATGTCTAAAGTACCCAATATCAAGAAGATCTTTGTGAAATATAAACCTCTGTGTCAGGCTTATAGGTACTAAAAGATTCCTTGTTCATATGGACATGTGCGTTATAGGTCCTAAGCTAAATCTTCGAGAATTAACGTCCCTGATACCCTACCCTTTCTTACCTTCTTGCTGAGCACCTCCTTCGGTTCGGAGACGCGCGTCCCAGCAGTCACACCGGCGGACACGAGCGGTGTCGCAGTACCGGCCGGTACGGTGGCAGCAGTACCGACACCGTCAGCAGTCCCACCGGTCGCCGTAGCACCCTTCTTCAGTACGTACTTGTCGTAGATCAGTTTGGTCGCAAACACGAGCGAAATCACTACCACAATCAGCGCGAACAGTAGCATTACGAACGTATCCATCGTGAGGTCACCGGCTCCTTCAAATACACAGATATAGTCGTCAATTTGATCAGCCAAGTCTTCGGCCATAGCAGTTCGGTGCTACGCGGCCACACGACATAACCGGCACGACCAACGGACGGCAGGGCACGCGCACTGGGGACGATGGTGTTTTCGTTTCGTTTCGATAAAAGTGTGATGAAGTGAGGAAAGTTCTGGGATGTAGTTTTTTTAGGGATGTGGAAGGATACACAATGCTGGTGAGATTGTAATGTTTAGGACTGTTGAAGCACAATTAGGTTCAGCTTTATTGTTTAGGGTTTTGTTGGAATTATTCACAACATCACACAAGAACACTTTTGGGGGAGCTTTCGATTTGGTACTCGGATGGAGAACACAACAACACACAACATACACGAAAATGCACGGCCTTTAAACACACAAAGGGACGAAAGTTTTGCATTATCTGGGAGAAATGACAATTAATTACCACGAGAAATGAAAAATTAATGTTCTATAGGATTTATGTACAGTATACAGATCATGCAAAACGATCATTTTTGGGGTGAAGCCATCTTGCCCCGCTATATCCTATAAGAAGTTAATATTGATATTGACTAAACACCCTAAATCTTTTGAATAATTCAACTGTCCTTCTTATCCTTCCTTAACTCGTTCGTGAAAACGATCGCTGACAACCTGACGCGATCAACCGATCGTCCAATGATCTCATCTCTCGCGCGGAAACGTTTAAATTATACACTTTCCACTTCTGCGATTCTCCTGCGTGTCAAGTGGTGGTTGCGAATCGAGTAGGAAATTCAAAACCACAGGCACAACCAGAATCGAAGTTACTATTCTTAACGATGATCGAATTTGCGTTCGATTGAACCGATCACCATCAATGGAACTGTGTAAGGGTTAACCAAAATTGGCTCACCCGTATCACGGCGCACACACACACACATTTATCAATAGTTCAAGTGGGCCTGGGGTTTCCAATTTGGCAGCCATGCCAGCCATCATGTCTATCAGTCCACCCTCGCTCCCCTGTCTATCTTTTGACAGACGAGTGTATCGTTGCGATCGTTTACATAACGTCTGTAGGTCTGCAGTGATGTGTTTTATTTGTGAACTTATCGGCTTCTTCTATTAACCGGTCGTACTTATCGGCCGATACAGTTTTGGATAGTGTCATTGATAATAAATCTCCACACTGAAGGTGTTCTCTATGTGTGTGTGTGTGTGTGTGTGTGGTCTGTCTGCTTGTTAAACAACGGACCAACCGGTACATCACCAGCTTGCACAGCTGGCACACCGATAACATGAGACAAGCATGTGGCGTACCTTTTCTTTGTTGCATTAACCACTGACTCATAAAGTCGACGGATTACCACGATAATTGCGCGGAACGCATTACGCTGCTTCGGGCGCTTTGGACGAATGACGTTTATCGCTGC
The DNA here is from genome assembly GCA_000473525.2 of Anopheles melas. Classification (NCBI taxonomy): domain Eukaryota; kingdom Metazoa; phylum Arthropoda; class Insecta; order Diptera; family Culicidae; genus Anopheles; species Anopheles melas. Next base: position 8,054 of record AXCO02009983.1, read on the forward strand.
GGTTCCGTGGTATCGAACCGCCGGGTAGGATTAGGGAGTGACAAATGCGTCGACCAAAATGTGCATCGAGCAGGCATTTTGGACGATAAGCACAATTGGTGAAGGTTGATGAACGGAAGGGATTAAATTAATGTTTTAACAAACGGAACACATGCAGGTGTTTATAGGAAGTTGAGGTTGTCCAAATAGATTTATGTTTAATTTCTTGCTTAATATGATTCTATTGTAGAAGACTGTTGTACGCTTAACCTTAATGGCTGAGATGTATCGAACTTCGAGGTCCTTATTATACAGTTATTTTGGATTAATTTTGACCAAGTTTTACCAAGAATTGAGCCATATTCGGCCTTACAGGAGCGTATCCTAATCCAAGATCAAGAATTATAAGTTTGGTCGAATTTTTTAAGGTACATTTAAAAGACGTTATACGGAGATTTAATGTCAGTTCAGGCATCTGTAATGGATTTCATAACATTTAACACTTCAAAGAGCGCCTTCAAGTCTGGTTTATGTATCTGCACCATACATCATCAATCACTGGTTGTCTCGTGTCATTCCACAGGTGGCACACACACACACGGTAAAAAACCACCAAGAGTCGGTGTGCAAATCAGCCCCAACAACATCATCAGTCACTAGAAGAATGCTTACTCAAACGATGCCACTCAATGGTCAAATAAATAAATCACCAACCTTTGCCCTACAACCTGTCCGTCGATTGTTCGACCAAAGCCTTCCCTTTTTCGCAACAACTCTGCAGTGTAATATCATCATCAGAATGAAAAATAGAGAGAGAGAGAGCGAGAGAGAGCTACCAAAGACATTTTTTTGCATTTTTCACAACCCAAAAGTAGAATAGAACATTACGCATGCCTTCACCGTGCGAAATCCGTGCTGCAGCATGACATCAGCGCGCCTTCTCCAGAGAGAAGGGGGTTTAACATTCACCACCGTTGGGCGCTCGCATGGGCAGTCAGCTGGCAATGTCGCATGTGCCGTGTGGTACGGCAATCAGAGAAGGGAAGAGAAGGGACGGGTTTTATGTACACCCAACAGCAGTGCCTTTCTTCGTCGCATTGATTTGGCAAAGGGAGGAGGAATGGTTGTTGAACCGCAGGGACAACTTCTTCGAGTCATGGAGTGCCATTGCGAGATGACGTGACGAGGTTGCCGAGACGTTTTGGTATCGGTTTTATCGATGGAGTTAGAGGAAGAAGGAAAAAAACGAAGTAGAAGAAGAATGTCAAATAAAACTGTCACACACAGTGGTACCGGCACGACACAGACCAAAAGCCTCGGGGTGAGGTAATCCCACCAACCAACAAAACCAAACAAAACCGGTCACCATCGTGAGGCCCGAACGCGAACTAAATTCAGCTGTAAACTAGCCACAGATAGTCAAGGTGGTAGGAAGGCTGGGAAGGCTTTAAACGGCTTTAAACAGCCAAAACTGAAACTTGAAGAACCTTGATCAGGTTCATTTTTCTTGCGCTTAAGCTTTTACCCTTTTTTGGGAAGGGGGTTTGTCTAGTTTGCGGCATATTGTGAGTTATTTTGCCGCGTTGAGACGATTGGCAAGTTACTGCGGGCTGTAGCGTCATTGACCCAGCGTAGTCCAAACCGTTTTTGGGAAGTGATGCGATGCATATTTGCATATAAGGCGATGGACGGGCCACATTGCGTGTTTAGTGTTCATTAAGGGAAAGGTAGACTAATGGTCTAGATTTTGTTCGACTGCAGGAATGCATCGTCTAGACCAGGGGTTGACAAGTACACAAAGAAATAAAGTGTTGAATACAATTCTCCACTTTCAGTTTCAATACTTAATAATGCATGAAACTCTTCGATACAACCAGCAATTTAAATTAAACAGTAAAAACAGTAATTTATGTATGTCCTTCGAAACAATGCTCCTTGCCGACCACTGGCTAAGCGAAAGTGCTCTCACAAACTCTGCTCTATTTACGATTGTTTTCCTACACTTTATTATAATTAAATGAGCTCATTTGAAAGACTAATTGGTTCTGCTTCATTTGAATTACAATCGCTTCTGTCAGGTCATCGCTAATAAGCAGAATCCGGCACGAAGGCCCAACAAATGAAAGCTCATAAAACACAAACAAACACAATTCGTCCTTGATTAATTGTTTTAAATTGTTGTAATTAAATATAAAGAATACAATTTTATAAATTGCATTTAAATTCCAAATCAGACGCATGAGCCAATTGTAATTAAGAATCTAATTATTTAATGTAATTAAAAAAAAATAGCAAGACCTTTTGTTGTCACCACGATGATGCATTGATAACGTTTCGCTTTCTCCTTGATAAGCGGCACTATCAACAGGTGTTGGTGCAAATCTGTTTGCCGCCTAATCCAGCTGTATTTGCGAATCGTGATAGGTTGTTAAAAGCTGGCACCACAAACAGAGGAACACCCCCGGGACTCGGGCACTAAAACGAACGAACTTTGCACTTCCTTCGAGTGCATTTTATCTGGCAAACTGTTTGCCTTTTCAGCAACAATGTTACCTCCAGTTAAACGGCATTGTCAATACCCATCTGTTTCCTCATTTTTACGTTTTCACTTATAACTGTTTATCGATTCTATTAGGCGGTACACTCAAAAAGCTTGCACAAGATAACACACAAAAGGGAGCGGAACACGATTGTGCAACGGAAGACGAACGAGAACCACGCACGCACGCACACACATAATATCGCACAGAAGGTCAGTTTAACGTTGAGATTCCTTTAGAACACATCATCTTTAGCTTCTTTCCATGTACCCAAAAATCACACCCCAAGCAGTACCAGCAGCAACTCCGCGATCGCGTAATTGTTTGCATAAAATCGGACGGACAGGCTTGCGTCACATGGTTCTCGCCGCATTCTCCCTGCTTTCCGGTTCAGGTTGAGACCAACAAAAAAAACAAGCATCAAACGTCAATTAGTGATCCACTGTGTTTACACACCATTACACTCTTCCACCGGCAACTGTGGCCATCCTTCAGATGGCGCACCGTCATAGAAGATGTGGAATCGATCACAAAATATCACTGCTACAGGCACACACAGACACACACGCCCGGGAGGACGTGTAAAAAGAGGGTTCGGGGTCGTGGCAAAATGTAAACAAGGACCGATGATGTGCCGATAAACCGACGGACACAACGGAACACACACACGAGGAGGACCTTCGCAAGATTGGGGCCACTATTAATAACGCACCCCTGCCCGATGACGGCGACTCTTCTGGCCGCGTGTGTGAGAACAGACCCGGATGGCTGCCGATGAGAGGAGAGGATATTGTTTTCCGTTAAAGGTTAATTTCACAGATACCTTGAGATCTCTCACTGTGGTGCGCTCTACTCGGCTCAAATCTAACAAGAACTGCGAACCAATGTGTGTGTGATAGCGCAGTGATGACATCAGATTACAAATCCAGCTTCTCTGCTGCGTCAAGAAACATCTGCCAGCTCCATCAAACTGGTAATCGGTGGAAGACTCGTGCCGAAATGCACGATCGATTGGCATTTTTTTCGTTCCCACTCGTTCTAAAAGCCGAACTATGCTGTTGTCC
>AXCO02009984.1:0-11639 GCA_000473525.2 Anopheles melas
TGTGTGTGTGTGTGTGTGAGGTTGCGAAATTTCAGCGTAGATGCTAGTGTGGAAGAGGCGTTAGTTTCTTCACTAACTCAGCACCTTTCCAATTCAATCCCCGTGGGTGCGAGTCCCAGGGTGTGTACATGGTGGCGAATTTGCCACTTGTTTGGTATCCTGTGCGCAAGAACGCATCGGGCCCAGTGTGTTGGGACTCTCGCCGATGACAGGACAACCTTTAGGGAGTTGGTGAAGTGAAGGCTCGCTAATAATAATAGTCCCCCCTCGGCTCCTGTTTTGGTAGCAAGCGTCCCAAAGTACACTGTACCGTGACTGTGCTCTAGGGAAGCCACCAGACGAACCGTTTTTATCAAACTTCTGCCATTTCATTTCTAATCATTGTAATTACCGTCCGCGGCCATCCTCGGGCGGAGGAAGGCTGGCGTCCTATCCCGCGATCCAAATCTGAACTATCGCGCAGGTACTTAAGCGCTGGTGGGGGCTTTTAATGCAGCCAAGGTGCAGAAGCGAGAAGGGGAGCTCTTTTTATTTTGATTTTCCAACGCACATAATGAAGGGGAGCTCGAACGGTGGGTGTGAGTTGCTGCATCATGGCAGATCATCGTTCGGTCGGTCGGCTGGCCGGCCGGTTTCGGATATGCCGAAGGCGCCAGCGTATAACGGCGCCTTTCGGGAGCGCGAAGTGCTTCGCCATGCGTTGAAAGCCTCCCGGCGGAAAGGCTACTGATGAACTTGACGATAGTGAGGTCGCTGTGACGTCTTTTGTTCGCGTAAGGTGCTGACATACGGCTGGGTCAACAAGTACGCCCTGTGGGTATAATTTCACCACTTTGCTGTGGTGAAGACGATGTAGAAAAGCAATATTTATTGTGGTTTGAAAATACTTCTAGCTCAGCGGTTCCCCATTCATCTATCCCTTTCTTTCTGCTGCGGGACTATCGAACACTCCACTCCAATGACATAATGACTTAAAGTACATTCAACTCCTTCCCGCGAGACACTTGATCCATTGATTGCGCCAGAGAGTCATAAAACTAAACCCCAAAACCATACGACGGTTCAATGGTTGAAATACACACACACACACACACACACACACACACCGCGTGTATTTTATCTTCCGTTGGGTCTATTTTTATTTCCAGCTGTAATCACCTTCAAGCAGCGAACGGGGGAACGGCTTAAGCTATTTTTAATTAATTTTAGAGATTCGATCAATCGTTACTAAGCTCGTTTTACTCAACTGAGGGACATGTGCAAGCTTTAGAAATTGAAGTTTTCGGGGGGTTTCTCCAGAAGTCTCAGTTAAGTAGCTTTTATTTATTGGTGAAGCACAACATCATTACTCTTAAAACAAACAATGCGTTTAGTTAGATCTATTGTCATTCGTTTATCGTGTTCAAACATTGAACGCACCATTCCCAATGCTGCTATTCATTACACCCGAAGCTCGAGCCATTCCCATGCTCCGTGTGTTTGACCCTCACTGCTTCCTTTCCTTCGACTTTTTCGGTAAAACATTCGCTATGCGACCTCCAGCAGCACTGAGAGAGATACTGAGAAAGGCAAGTAGGCAAAGCGCAAGTACACCGCTCATGTCAAGACGATTTCGTTCGACGATAGCAACGAAAACGCCCTTCTCCCACTTCGACCTCGATCTGGTTACAACCCGGCCGTCTCGCCCGGTGTCAAGAAATGACTGATGACTGTTTTGAAGCCTTTGGCAGACGATGGCTCGATAACGGACGAACCGAAAGCGATTACGGTCCCTTCGCCAAGACGCCGGGCAGCGCAACGAGGGAGGAAATGCGTGCGGTTTTTCTCCTGGCAGGCAAAGAAGGGGTACAAGAGTTCGTCGGGGGCACTTGTTGTGTTTGGATGTTTAGTTTGATTGATTTTTACTCTCCCGGTGTGGCTGGGTTTTTTTTTCTTCTTCTCACTGTGCCGTTTCCCAGCGGCAGCCCTCGGCCCAGCCCAGGTTGTCCACTCGGGTGCTGCGCGGTTCGTCGTGGACAGTACTGGCATACTTTCACGTCCAAGGGTCGTCGTCGCGGTAAGGTCCCAAGGGAGTTGCGGGCAGATCGTTAAATTGTTCCTTGTCGCCGTTTGAACGGCACGCAATGATTGCAAACGATCATTGGATCCGTTTTTGGGGAGTGTTTAGGTCGCAAGCTGTGTCGCGCATGAGCTCTAATGGTGGTGGTTTGTTTGCGACTCATTTTGCCACACCGTTTGCGGAAATTTGAAATCAAGCGTACATCCGTGTTTGTACAATGCCGCGTACTTTCGTTTGGTTTCGATTGCATGTGTGGGATTTTTTTTTTTCGGTTCTTATTTTCTTCCCAAACCGATAATCGATCATTTTGTGAACAAAAAAACCTTTAAAATTGAAGAAATATTATGAACGGCCTTCGCTTTTTGAAAAGATTCACCTTTTTGACCTTGTGCATGAGTAACTCCGTATGAAATCATCACCAGCAAACTATTTGCAATTTGTTGTTCACACCCTAGTACTGGTTGTTTTGGGACATGATTTTTTTTTCTTGCCAAACAGAAACCGCGGGAGGGTGTTGGTGTGTGAAATATCTATTACTTTTACTTTTTTACGACCGTCCTTCATGTCCCGCATCTATTTCACAGTTGGTAAAACATGATGCTCCACTCCGAGATTCGGTTGGTCGGTCCAGTTTTCTTCACCGATAGTGCACCGTAATGGTAATGCGTTTGGATTTCGTTTTCGAGGAAATCTATACACTGTTTTCCCTTTCATTCGTATGCTGCGTACGAACTACCGGGTGTGGAAGACTGGTTTAGATCACTGGAAAGATGCTTCCGTGACGTTGGCGGAACGGAACCATTTCGATCCAGAGCAAACCCGAACCTCCTAATCTAGCCAAAGCAATAGGAGCAAGCTGAGGAGATGATTTCTCTTTCGTAACAAGTGCCAAAATGCGATCACGTCTAGACTTTTGATTACCGTTAGTTGGTGAATTTTTAAATTGAAAGTAAACTTCCATTTACTTGCGGTGCCACGAGCTACCGCCGCGCCGTTCGTTACTCAATATTCGGGCATTGCGCCAAGTCTTAAACCGGGGTGGTATTAATCAAAACTGAAGCGTATCTAATTTCCGAAGAAAAACTCTATTTATCCTACAATGCCGAGACGCGGGTTTGTCCGAAGAAAAAGAGCAGACGGTAAAATGGTAACCGTGCGCTCTATTCCCCTAGAGCCAATGGTTGGCAGCATTGAAACACAACATTTTGAATAACTTGTTCAAACTTACAAGAAGTATGGCGTACCCCTTCTGAGTGTTTGGTAATTCCTTTCAATTCCTGTTAACTTAAAATAAATGCATAGATGGCGTGTATCTTACCAACTCCCTACCAAATAGTTCAACACGAGCAATTGAAGCTGTACAAACAACAAATTATGCATGCTTTCACGTACCAGCATTACGATGCGCATTCGCTCTCAACTCTCCTACTGCGCATCATGCTTCGTGCATTACTTCCTTCGACCTTTTTTCCGACCACTGCTGTAAACTTCATTTAAATTTCAATCTCTATTTTCAATGAACGCACCACCGTGCCTTTAGGCGGATTGATTGGGCGGTACTTGAAACATGAAATCGAACGTTACTCGAAGAATCGCTGTACTACGCGATTAGATTCACTTTCGACGTTCGGTTCGGTGTACCTCCGTGTAGGAAACATCGTCTCAGTGAGCTTTAAAACCGCACACGCGCACAAAGTTCCGCATCCGTTTCGCAAAGGCCACCCAAAGCTCCAATCGACGACGCACGTGTCACATCAACGCGGTGAAGGGGCAAATGGCGCAGCTCGAATTCGGGTGTAAATGAAGCTAGTTAAAAAGCACTCCATCTATGATAGCCTTCAATTATGTGTTCCTGCAATGAGCCGGCAGGGCAATTGTTATGCTCGCGTTCCCAGCGATCAACGAGAAGCAACAAAAACGGTAGAAGGTAGTTTTCTAAACAAATTGACAGCCATTTTTCTACCCTTCAAAAGGGAACAAGTGGCGATCACCGTCATTATCGTGAGCGCTTCTCCGCCATACTCTCCCTCTCTCTCTCTCTCTCTTTCTTCCTCTTGCCGTTGATCGTCACGAGCAACATAATCGGACACCCTGGTGCGTTTTGTGCCGCTTGCGCGAGTGTCGAGTGAAGTGGCCCTTTGGAACGCACGCGGTACACGCGGAAGAAAGCGCAAGCCACGAGTCATCTTGCAATTCAGTGCGCGAGCGGGGTGATGGGGGGCGACCATTGCGGTCACTTTCCTTCCATACGGTCGGGAGGGCGCAATAATGGCATTATTCTTTTTGCTTTCATGATCTACGACCCACGGAGGTGCTTCTTCGGTGGCGGCGGCATCTTACCTCACCGGAATGGTCCCGGGCCGCAGTCCCGAGAAAACGGTATCGGTAGCAGCAGAGTAATTGATACAAATGTGGCAAGTCATCATCATAGTTTTCGGTCGGCTTGAGTGGCCAGAGTCGGTTGTCTGTTTTCGTTTTCTTCTTGAGCTCCTAGAAACGTCCCCGTGCATGTGATGGATCGCCAGAAGGTAACGGATCCTGGACTCGAAATCTCAACCACTTGAGGCAGTTGGGTGAGAGGCAAGGGAAGGTGGAGGAGGTTAAAAGTATGTTCAATTATGGTAAATGAACTAAAGCAAGCTCTACGGTAAGAGGATCAGTGCACCAGTCACAGAGGCAGAGAGGGTGGCCGAAACGAGAGGGCAAAATTATTATTTCTATTAACGCGAACATCGAGGCGCTCTGTAATTATGGTAATCCATTTCTGTGGCCACTTAAGATCGGCCACACTGAAGGGGTAAGCAGCCAAGTGGTGTCGGTGGGAATCCGGTGTAGTTTTTTTTTGTAATGTTGCTTTGGGGCTTCATTTACTTTTGCGTTTATGTTGTGATGATTTTTGTGTCTATTTTGGATTCATCAGTTACGATCCCTTTCGCTGTAGTTTGGTGCAGGTTTTGGTGTCCTCTTAATCGACACAATCGACATTTGAATTAGAAGGGTACGGTGGTGACATACGTGGTTGGATTCTGCTCATTGCTGCGGGAAACAAACAAGGTTAATTGACACCGGTATTGTTGATTTCTATTCAGATAAAACATTGGGGAGCAAAAAAAGGCCAAGCGAAGGACATTTATTTGATTTATCTTTGATCATTGGTAAGTTGAAAAATTTGCTCAGCGGAAATTAAAATATTTAATTGCCTCGATTTCCAATTCCATGCTTGCGAAGGAAAACATGTATTATATCATCCTGTCATTTGTGTACTACATAATGCCAAGGTGTAGTAGAGTTTAATTCCAATAAAAACTTATAAAAATTTAAAGAATCAAGTATGCAGACCCGTTCTTATTTCATTGGGAATTCAAGAATCCCTTGTTTTAATGTGCGCAATACAAGCGAAGTAATTTATTGGAACTTTCACTCGATAATCATCCATGTTCTGATCGCTTTTTACTCTTTCTCCCAATTGAAATTTATTTTTTCCTTTCGATGCTATCCCACGATCCATTCTTAAGAGCAGTCGCGCATTAAACGAACGCGAGCATACGCATCAGATGCCCTTCCAAATCAAACACCAAATACCGAATGGAAATTAATCTGTAACTAGACAACCCTCAAATGTTGTAGCTTTGTCGTTGCTTTCCCCCAGCATTACCTTTTTGGTGGTGTTGCACCTCCGTCGTCCGGGTTTTGAATTCGGCCGTTGTTTCGCTTGCTCGCTCCGGTTCTGCTGTCACTCGGCGGTCGCTTTCGCCCCGGACTGGCCGGGACAGTTACGATTAGAAATAATCGAAAATAATAAACCCAAATTAGACCGAAAGTATCCGATGGCCCCGATCGAGCTGCATAAACACCGGGAATTGGTTGGCTGGAAGGTGGAACCGAAACAACGTTTACCAACTGTCAAGAATAAAGCGAGAGAGAAAAACAACACACACACACACACTGGCCCAACAAAACAGGTAAAGCGGCAATTCCACTAATCGAAGGCGAAGGGAAGGCGTAAGGTGAAGGAATTTTACATGTTTCGTTACCATGGTCACACTCGGGGCACTAAGGCTAGCGAGATCCCCCGGGGGCATATTTTTTTTCTTCTTTCTCGGGGCCGAAGCTTGTCTAGTCTAGGCGGTGCGCCCGCATGTGTCCGCTTGTGGGACCGTTTGTGAGATCTCTCGCTCCCTTCTTTCCCGTCGTATGTGTCATTTACCACCGGATGATGAAAATCGAACCGTGGAGGAAGCGTAGAGACCAGTAATTAAAAAATACAGAAATAATAAATAAAGCAAAAAACGCACAGGTGGTGGTGGTGGTGGTAGTGGTGGCGGACAGGGGCACTGAGCATAGGGAACATCACCGGACATCATTTTTATGCTTACGGGTGGGGGAGTGAGCGAGAAGCAAGGTGAAAGAAAGCCTAGTCAAAAACGGCTATGATGCGGTCAACAGTCGAAGGATATGGGCAAAGAGCGGTTACAAGGGAAGCGAGGTAAAGCGAGCGAGAGAGAGAGAGAGAGAGAGAGAGAGGAAGAAGGATAAAACTGGTTCCAATAAATTTCTCGACCAATATTCTCGACCAACAAAACCGATAGGTACGATTATTATTTCGTAGGTTTCACGATCGCCTGTTGCGCCGGGGGTTCTTCGATTTCTTCTCGCACACATAGGATTTGGTGCTATCGGTTTTATTCCCCGATCTCAATGCTTACCGCAGCCTCCCTCAATGTTGGCTTCTTTGCTTCTCTTTCGTTTGCGCATTCTCGAGTACGGTGATCGTGGGTCTAAGTGGGAGAGAAACAGAGTCGGTGAGGTGGACAGGTATGACCCGGGGGAAAGAAGTTAGCGGTCAGTGGTTTCGGGCTTTCTCAATAAAACAAGGGAAGAGAAGCAGGGGCAAGTGGCAAGATCGAAGGGGTACACAAAATAAAATCTTAAATCCTGGCCTCATCTAATACCCAAGGGCGGATGAGAGCGCAAAAAATAGCTGTCATAAATTGAAGCTACCTTTCTCTATTCCACCCTAGAGTGGGTATGCTTCTAGCGTCAGCGTCTTGCCAGCACCAGACACTGACCAGGCCTGGTAACTGTTTCGACGATCGTTTTGTCCATCCGTGCTTCAACTACAGACACGCAAATCGTATGCATGCAAGGAAACGATTAACCGAATCTTTAACCGAAAAAGAGAAGCAAGGGAATTTAATAGGAAAACAGTTTGATTTGCGCACCGCGTTCTTAGCCAACGTCTTGGCTCATGTTTGGTTCCAATCTGTACATAAATAAGCTACACACATGACAGCAGGGTGTGATAAGAAAATTGTGTTTAAACCAAAGTTGGTTCTACCATTAATGAGGATAATTTTTCACTTCATCTTCAAATGATCGTAAGCATTTCTTTTGTCGAATAAATTGTTTAATTCACCCGATTGTCTGTTATATGCTACCATGCTTTGTGTACATTGAAACCAAATTAATAGCCACAATTACACGCTCTCCAAAAAATCTACTTTATTAACTGTGCAGCAAGGTTCATGCGACAAAAAGGTTGAACCTCGCATTCAAATCGGGATAATTGATTTAAATGGGCTCACTGGCTTTTTGGGACCACATTTCTTTTCCTTCGCTGAGTGGCACGCCGCGTTTTGACAAATTTGCGCCCTCCCACATACGACGGTTGTCACGAGCACGGTTCCCCGCGCTGTCCACGATCGTATCCACGCAATGCTAATTGGGCTTTCTTCCGTTGGCTTGACGAAAACGAAAGACTTGCGCTGGGGTGTAAGCAGCGAACCTGGGGTCGTCCGTCCGGTGGAATAGAATGTAATAGAAAGAAAGGAGCTTCATTGTTGTAGAGGCGTTCCGCGTTCGTTTGCATTCGGAAAATGGTCGATGGTTAAACCCCCGCTTCTTTTGTCAAGCGAGAGTGCACGAGAGAGAGAGAGACGGGTTGACACAATGGATAGGTATGCTAAATGTTTTACGATCTCATTTTGGGCCGTGTGTAATAATGTGAATTTATCGTTGGTCATTACGAACGTTGGCACGATTCCGTCACAGCTCGGTGCATTTTGGAAATGTGCCAAACGCGGAGTGTTTACACAACTACAAACGTAAAGCAACCCGAGGAAACGGTTTAGGTGTGGTCGAAGAAAATAGCTTTTTTGTCCTTTAGAAAGATAGCATGAGTTTGCTCGACTTATATTTTATGTTTTGTAAATAGCATTAACTACGTCAATTATGTATTTGAATCGTGCTTTAGATATTTTAAACAGATTTTTAACTTATTTAAATTACATTACTACCCTTTGCAAAACAACACTGTCCTTAATGCATTTTTTTTCATCTAGCTATGGAAATTATTACAGTAGAATAAAAGATTTTATTTTTGCCTTCCCTGCGTCAGTTTTACGGCTTCAGTTACTCCAAATCTAACACGCTCACGCCCCACGCGCGTAAGTAATGTACGCTTGCACCACATATTTCAAGCGAGCGAAGACGCGCTCGACACTTAAATCCGCACCGCACTTCAGTTGGCTGATTTTAATGAGTTTTTTCCCTAAAACCTAACGACTCCCTCGACAGCCCGGAACGCGCGAACGCAGGCAGCGTGCAACGCTATTTCCTTACTTCTCACTTCTGACTGTGTCACTGTCAAGATGCGTCCGACGCATACATCCGAAATCGAAAGATAAAACCCCTCGGCACGGCCGCTGCCAGATTTCAAATCCCACCGCGCAACGCCGTTGAGCCTGTTGAGCATGTGACGAATTGCGGTCATTAAAACGCCGGCACCGGGAAATACAACAGTGCGGCGACGATGATGATGATGGTCCCACCGTTACTGTGCAAGTACAAGTGCATGCAGATGCGAGAGTGCATTCGCTGCGAAGAGACAAAGAGCAGCGGACACAAAATGTGCACCAAAGCGCAACGCCGACACATGCGGGGGAAGACGCATGTACCAAAAATAAGAACGAAGAGCAAATGAACGAAAAGGATCTTCACTTTCTCGGGTCAGGGCTTTTTTTTTGGCGTGGGTGATGTGCGTATTTACTTGCGGGGTTTGCCGCAGAATATTGTTTTTTCCTGGGGATGTTCAGCGATACATGAACCTTCTTGGTCGGGTCAGAACGGATAGCAATCAACCGGAAAGAAAATAAATCATTTTAGCTTGGAATGAAGAAGGCCCGCTTGGGAAATAAAGGTCGCCCGATGTGCCGGCCGGCCAGATCGTCTATCGGTGTTGAAGTGAAAGACTTTCCTTGTAGGACGTGCACCCCTCGGTCGAAGATGCACCGCCGCGCCTGCTTATCGATGTTTAATGACAGCGATGAGTGGCAAGTGCACTGCTGTTCTCTTTGTTCCCTTTGTTTGGGCCGTTTTCGTTGTGGTCGTTCGGCCCACCTTCGATGCAGTTTGATCAGTGAAAAGGACAGAACAAGGATGCACCTTTTAACATTGGCCAAACATTTTATGCAAACAGTGCTTTAGTGGTAAAGGGACGGCAAGGCTGGGCGTATGCTTTTGCTTTCTTTTCATATCGATTATGACGATCGCAAAGGGACAGTATCCATTGTTTGCCGAAATTGCTTTGTGGATTTGGCAAGAAATGGTTCTCAAGAACAGGAAGTACTTCTCAAGATAGTTGACAAACATTGTCTTTGTTTGTTTGGTGTCTTGCATTTCGAGTTTTGTGAAATAGGTAAATTTATACCAATCTCATTTTTAAAATATCAAGAAGCAGGAATGATTCTCAATTCTTGTGTGTCAATTGCAAGGCACACTCAAGACAAGAAGAACAACGAGCAGGTTTTTATTTTCAAAAACCTGCCCCTTACGCTGCCAATACGCTGTCACCCCTCTTACGTGCTCAATGTGTGCGTGTGTGTTTGTGGGAGTTATTTTTAACCACTCCGAAAATGGAACTAGATTCTTCAAAGATGGTTTGTTGTACTGCACGCATCGCCCCCAATAAAGTGGCGTAGGTAGCTGGCCATCGTATTGAAATTAGATTTTTCATCGTTCCGGAGCGCACCATGCGAGCAGCAAAGTGCACAAGGTGCACACGTGGTGCTAGATGCATTCGGGGGACCATAAAATGTCGTACGTGACGCAGTCGCAAACAGTTTACTTACGCAGCAGTTTCCTCCGGGAAGCATTGTGTGTAGCATTAGGTGTGCGGTGATGGTGATGCTTAGAATTTATTACACAGAGATCGTGTGAGAACAAGGGCAACCTTCATAGAATGTGTCTAGAAACAGGTCTTTACTCTCAAAGCACGTCACTTGGTTCGTACGTCAAATGCCTGCAGCTTAAATCACTATAAAAGCAAACAGAAAAAAACGCCCTGCTTAACATGATAAATCGCGCCAGCGAAGCAATTTCCATTCATTCAGCTATTGCTGGTTGATTGCTTGCCATTTTTTTCTGCCCGGCTCCAACCATCGATACCAAACGCAAACGATTAAACAGAAATCGATTAAAATAAATTGCATACAGTGGGAAAAATCATAACCAACGCCACAACTTCCTTGGCGCCTGCAGTCTCGGGCACGAGAGTTACGGCACGGGAAATTGAAACTCTGTCTGTGAAATGAGTGAAAACCTTCCCCGGGTGGAAAGGAGGGGAAGGAAAATGGAACAAATTTGTTCGAAACAATGTTTCACATTGCAAAAAAAAAAGTCGAAAGAAATGATCGAGCAGCGAGTGTGATTGAAACACAAGGCAGAGTGAGGAGAGAGAGAAACAGGAAAAAATGTGTTCCTACAAAAATAGGAAACAAAGCCACAATTGCAATTCTTTCCTTATTTTCTGGCGCTGGCTGAGAATTGCAAACATATTTCGTTTCGTCTTTTCCCCATGCTTATCTCATTAGGAGCTAGCTACTTAGAACGGTGGATGAGCCAACCACCCTTGAAAGAAAGAAAAAAAACGTCTACCCACACATACCCTCAGCCTGCATGCGGGAGCGAGGAAGCAAAAACGTAAACAAATTAACAACCACCCGGTGCGAGAGGTGTGTAATCATAAAATAAACGATAATCGAACGCACACCGAGCAATTGAAATGGGAAAACTGTGTGTATAAGTTTCTCGGCTTCTTCTTTTTCTCTCGCTGTACCATTCATCCGGCACTGTGAGAACTCGCACGAACCAATGCTCCAGCTTTAAAGAGAAGCGAGAAGGTTGCAGCAGGCAGGAAAATACTTCCTGCCCAAAAAATCGATTCCGGCTGTATTGTTCGGGTAAACAATTTAATAATTACTCCATGAACACCCTTGGGGAGGCGAAAACCACGACTGCCGGTGGCCCCCCGCGCAACTCACATACACACACACACACATACACACACACCGGGTCCGAAGCTATTGGTTTTCTGTACTGTTTCGTACAGCGAGAAAGGCTCATTGCCACCCCACCGATTCCATTGTTGGCAGTTCGCTCCGGGGAGATTGATCAGCATAATTTATGCCCGTTGCAGGGTCAGAAAGGAAGGAGCCGTGGTGGGTGATGTGAATCTTTTATTCACAGTCATTTTCTAACCATTCTTTTTGGGCAAGGGAAAAGGGAAGAAAAGCGCACGATT
>AXCO02009990.1:0-11648 GCA_000473525.2 Anopheles melas
AAAATTTTTTGGTCCAATTGTATTGATATCCAATCGGAAAATATCAATAAATTATGAGAACGAATCAAAAATCGTGGGAACGCACCAACAAATCATACGAACTGACCAATAAATCGTGGGAAACCCTGTATGTAGTTAGTTAGTAGTATAAATAGTTTGCCAATTGAATATCCTTTCTTTTGGTGTACGATAAGCCATATTTTGATAAACATTTAAATAAAATAAAGCACTCAAAAAACCCAAAGTTTTACGTTCACTTTCACGCAAGGTCTAAAAACGCGATCTTAAGATGTCGTAAAGTTTGAATGCTTTTGATACGCGCAGAGGAAAGCTCTGCTCACAGTGTCTATAGGGGGTAAAAATAGTCAAATGGTCCATTGTCGTTTGGTGGAAATGTTTGTCTCAACAGCCGAGGTGGCGGATGTTTTTTTTTTAAACTAAACTAATTTAAACAACTTTTAATCGATTAATTAAAATAAAAACAAACAATGGAATATTTTGCAGCGGATATAATAATGCAATTTTCGCCCTATCCGTTAAAGTAATTTTAATATGACTGTTTGTGTGTTTGTTTGTTTAATTGTTTGCATGTTTTGTTCTCACTGGCTTTAGTGTGTTTGTGTGTTTGTTACTTTTATAGTATCGTCAGTCTAGCGTTGTTTTTTTTGTTTTGTTTTGCAGACATAATACTAGCATAATTTTCTTTGTTTCCTTTTCTCTTGTTCATTTCTTAGCCCCGCACCCGCCATACGGTGTTCTAATTAGGTTCGTTTTGTCGTTTTGTTTACCTCTCTATGACGCGTTCCGAACGGTGTTGCTTGTTGTTTTATTGCTATTTGTATTGTGTTGTACCGTTATCACTTGTTTTGTTCTGTTCTCTTTTTTCGGTGCTCGTTTGCTGTTTTTATATTCCTTCTGTTGTAGAACAAAGCAATACGAGACACGCGCAAAGATGGTTGTTAAATTGTGTATGGAGTGTTTCTTTTTATGTATTTGCAAATGCATGTAACTTTCTTCTATTTTATCATGTTTGAGTTTGAGTCTAATAGTAATAACGCACACATACACACTTGCGTGTACGTGCACAGCTAACGCGGGGGCAACTTTAACAGTATTGTGTGAGTGTGTGTGTGTGTGTTTTGTTTTATCAAATGTACAATCTGATGCTTGTGAGAAGCTTGTTCGTGTTGTGGGGGCTCGACAGGAGTTTAGCAATTCCGGCCTAACCACAACAAAATGCTAGTTTTATAGAGGGATCTGTGTAAATAGTTTCCCCGCGTTGTAGCAGTTGGTTTTCGTGTTTCCTTTTGGTTAGTTAATCATTTCAGTACATCTCCATTCAACCTTCCATTGAGTCTGCTCTCTAGTCTCGGAACTTGATTCTCCAAACGTTCTTGCAGCAACCGAAATTGTGAAAAGAGATGAAACGGATCATTCGATATATAAAAATATACTTTCTTTCTCTCTTTGCTGTACACTGTACTCTGTATGTGTGTGGTTTACGGCTTCTTGTGTAGAATGCATTTGTAGTGTTGTGGCTGGGTGCAGAGGTAAGTGTATGCGACCCTTTTTCTAAACAAACCTAAGCAACTGCTTCTGGCTATTGCTTTCCTTCCGTTCCATTCAAATGTCGCCTGTGTATTTTGCTGCGTGTGAGCAAGTATGTATGAGTAGCTCGTTACAAATAACCCAATATATGCATATATTATCAGTGTGAATTATATTCAACCGCTGTCCGCTGCCTTGCCTGCCTAAGGCAATGTCAATTGGATAGTAGTAGTAGTAGGTGTAGTAGTAGCAGAACTAGTAGTACGTGTTAATAAAAGAGGGAAGAAAACGATACTATATTTTGGCTGCGCTTGAAACCACTGATCGACAGGGTGGCAGACCTGCACTTATCCGCATATCACTGTACAAGCATAATCGTGATCCTCCTTTCTCAACTAACGTCTCCATTATGCATTCGTTTAATGTCAAACGTAAGGGAACTCAGATGCGTACTACTAAATAAAATTAATACTTTTTTGGGCTACTATCTGCATGTCCCTTTTCCCCAAACTGTTCCGTCATGTGACTGTGTGTTCGTCTGCCGTCATTTGTCGTACATTTTCACCTCAAAATTTTTGCGCCTTGAACCTTGAACGTCAGCGACAAACCACTCGTGGGGTTTGCTGTTCTGCGCGGAAACCAAAGAGGAGCGTAACCATTTTTCTCCTCCCAAAAAATATGGCCTTACTTCCAACGCTTCTTTTCTAAAAAGAAAACAAACTAACCACTGCACAGTGACGCGAATTTGCAACGCAACGCAAACACACGCAAAACAACGTAAATATCGCCACCACCGGGAGCCCATTATCTAGTAGCTTGCTTCGTGGCCAGCCAATATGTACAGATCGTGGCCGACATCGCTCGTCCCTTCGCCGCCGCTGTCCGCACGGATGGTGCGGCTTTGCAGCATTACCACTTTGCTGCAAAATGAAAAAGGGGGAAAAGAATTGATTTAATATTAAACGGTTTAACAGAGAAGATGCTGACGCGCTACATACTTGTCACTGCCGATAAGCTCGTAGATGCGGCTCGTGTCGGTAATTTCCTGCGTAATCTCACCATTTCTTAGCGAGCGACCCTGCATACCGTACTTGTGAAACGCTAATACACTATCAGTTAAACAGACTGTATTGTGTCGCGAAAGAAAGTGCGAGAAAAAGGTAGTTAAAATCAATCCACACATATCTTAAGGCGTCGTCCATCAATTACGTAACGCTGATAGGAGGGGAGAGGTATATGATTTGTTACATGGTGAAGAGGGGGAGTTGAACTTTTGTTATGTAACGCTAAATAAAATATTTTATTCTTTTTAAAGAGTGAATAATAAACGATGATTCTTCTTCATCATCGTCGCGGTTATGCCGGCTTAAAAAGGATTTCGTTACTTCTTATGTACTTCATTGGTAGTACCGAAAAGTGCTTCATTGGTAGGGGCCGGTTTATACGAAGATACAACCCGTGACGGAATTTGGTAACGTTGCATTCCGTTACTGCGACGACCGCAGTGGCGCACGCATTCGATTGTAAAGGCTCGCATTGGATGATAGTGGGTGGTGAGTTCCTATGATTTTTGGGCGATTCCCAGAATATGTTGGTTCAATTTTATTGATATCCATTCGGACGATACCAATAAATTATGCGAACGAACCAAAAATCTATGGGATACGATGAATAAATCGTGAAACGAGCCCAAAAAATATAGGAACCGACCAATAAATCGTGGGAATCTTTGTAATACGCTTCTGATTAGTGTTGGGTTTCATATGAATCTTTCGTTGAGATTCATTCATATGAATCTTCAGTGATGAGTGATTCGAATCGCGAGTCGAAACTCCAAAGAATCACGAATCTCTTTCGAGATTCATTCATATGAATCTTCAGTGATGAGTGATTCGAATCGCGAGTCGAAACTCCAAAGAATCACGAATCTCTTTCGAGATTCATTCATATGAATCTTCAGTGATGAGTGATTCGAATCGCGAGTCGCATCTCCAAAGAATCACGAATCTCTAAAGATTCATGAATCTTCAAATATTCATGAATCTATAAACTTCACAAGTCCATTAAAATTCATACATCACCATGGATTCATGTATCTTTAGAGATGTATGATTTCCAAAATATTGCCCGTTGTGGGTTCAGGCCATGGATCGTCTCCCCGTAGCAAAACAAACTATCAGGCTGCGTGGTACTTTCCAAGAAGTCTCGATAGCCTGTATAGGCTAGCATGACCACGTAGGTTATAACGCCAAGAAGAATAATAATAAAAAGCATTAATCCTTATAATTAATTTTTGAAGGGAGATCTCTTTCAACGTTACAGTTTGTTACACTAGAGAGAGGGATTGGGAGTGGGGTCTAAAATTTGCAATGTTTGCGTTACGTAATCGATGGATGCAGCCTTATCGGTAGAAACAAAAGCTTACCTATACTTTCGATTACAAAACTAAATTCCACGCGCGATATGAGCTTGCGGCTCTGCTTTGGGAAACCCTGAATGTCGACGATTTGTACGAACCGATCGTAACACACCAGTATCGCATCCTTTTCAATCTGTAACGAGTTGTTGCAGTACAAATGCCTTTTCAAATTGTGTTCCAAGTAACAGTCAACACCTTCCTTACCTGATGCACTTTTATTGGTCGAAGTGTATCGCGCCGATTGATGACCGTTGCCATACCGTCCATTTCCTCCACCGTCGTATTAAACCAGGTGGGAGCTATAAAAAACGAAAAGAAACGTTGGGACATGAAAACATGCATAATTATCTATTATTGAAGCTACTTCCACTTCCACACCACTTACTGCTATTGGTATTGATCAAATCCAGCTTGAGCGTATCGTTCGGCCCTTTCCGCACATTCACACACACGATCGGGTACTCGAGCTCGGGTGTGATGATCATTTCGAACACGTTCGAGTTTGCACCGTAATACTGGATGTTGCCGGATGGCCACTCGCACTGCTTCAGCAGCATGAACTTGTTCAACGGATCGTACCTGCAAAAGGAGGGAGACATTTCAACACAAGGGTTACGGCAGATTTTGTTTGAAATCATCCCTACCATTGCATCAGGAAGATCCCGGTCGCCATCGAACCGCACAGGTACTTGTATCCGTTGTACGGATTGCGCGTCACGCAGCACTGCATGCAGCCCTTCGTGTCGGGGACCTTCGTCGTGAGGGCGAACTTGCGCGGCACCAGCTTCTCCGGTATCTTCTTCATGTGCATCGAGAAGCGGTGCGTTTGCTTGGAATGTAGCGCCAGCAGGTCGTGCCGGTACAGCTGCGCCGTCTTGCCGGACAGCGACATCAGGATGTCCTTTATTACGTACAGCCAGACGGTGCGGCGCGGGTACAGCTGCTCGATCGCGGCATCGTGCAGCTCGTTCAGGTTGAGGTTGAAGATGCCCTCCTCCGCACCGATCAGCAGATGCTGGTCGCGCGTCTCCGGATGGATCCAGGACGCGGTACAGTTGATGTGCAGCGGACAGTCGTTAAATACCTTCGAGAAGCAGGCGCCCATGTGCACCTTCGGCGTCGGTGGCAGTCCGTTCGACACGGGGCGAGGTGGCGTGTGGCGCCGGCTGCGATGGCTGCGCTTCGGCGGAATGGGCGGTGTATTGTTGAGCAGGTCCGGTTGCGATTCGGATGCTGGAATGCGGGGGGCAAAGGCGACAAATGCCAAATTTAGTATGACTGCAAAGTAGTGATGCGAAAATGAAGATTTCGTCGGAATCGATTCCGGCTAGCTCCGAAGTTTTCTGGAATCGATTTCGGATAGTAGGTCCGGAATCGAATCCGGAATTGATTACAAAATCGGCTCCGGAATCGGTTTCGGAATTGACTCGGGAATCAACATCTGCTCCAGCATCGGAATTGGCTATAATTAGCTTTGAAACGGAGTCGGTTTCGGCATATCCATAGGAATAGGCGTTTGGGTCCAATGATGCAAAGTGATAGCCGATCCAATTCTTATGAAGATTCCCGGACTGATTTATCATTCCGGAGTTAATTTCATTTCTGTAGTCAATCCTGATTCCGTTACAGGAGCAAATTGCGATTCCCAAGACGATTCTGATCCCGGAGCCGATTCCGATTCCGCAGCCGATTCCAATTTCGGAACCGATTCCAATTCCGGAGCCGATTCCAATTCCGGAGCTGATTCCAATTCCGGAATCGATTCCGGATTCCGATTCGAAGTCAACTCCGGAATCGATTCTGGAATCGTAATCGGTTAGATCCGATTCCCAGTTCCCACCACCACTGCAAAGGCATGCATGCAACACCGTTCCTTACCTCCTTCACTGTTACCATCTCCGTCGCTTAAACTACGCTGCCTGGAAGACTTGTCGATTCCCTTGAACAGCTCGTTCAGCTGATCCATCGAGTGTCGCTTGCTACCGCCCTCATGCTCTTGCGAATCACCCATCGTCGTTGCTCCATTTTGCTAAAACAAAAGCACAAAAATGTTTAAAAATCCTTCCCACTAATTCTTTCTCCCCTAACGGAAGCCTACCGCATTCAGCTGCTCCAGTTTCGCGGTCAGCTGATCCATCGCATCGTAGCTGAGCGTCGAATCGTCCCGCCCATTATTGTCATACTCGGACGCTGTCGCCAAACTTGCCGTAATGTAGCTGCTGTTCGACGCAATCAGACTGTCCTCGTCGTCCAGCAAATTATGGTGGTGGTGATGGTGATGATGATTGGTGGACCCAGCCCCACCAACACCGGACCCATTGCCGGTACGATGCTGCTGCTGCTGCTGCTGCTGTTGCCCGTTGCTGCCGGAGCTTAGATCATCGTTCGCACACGCCAGCAGTGAGTTATCGTGCAGGGGTAGTGTACGCCTTTTGTGGGGTGTATGGTAAATTGTTGACAGGTTGAAAGATAATTTTAAAGAAAGGGGAAATAATTATTCGTTTGCCATATTTTAACCTACAAAACGGGGAATTCTTTTGCATCCTAAGGCAACAAATTACGATTGTTTAATTTTCAACATAAATTGCCAAAAAGGGTTTGAATAGAGTGGTATGTGTATTCTAAAACATGGATGACCACACCGTTCGAATAACAAGGGAAGTAAATGCACGTTTTGCAACAATACATGAACAGTTCGGAAAATACAAACGGAAAAAAGGAAAGTAAAGTTCGAAACAAAACACACCAACTAAAAAGCAAATGGCCCTGAAAGCTATTCGTTTTTTTTTAGCAAAGCATCACCGATTAGTAGTAGAGAGCGCTGCAGCGCTAGTTACACTGTCAGATACATGATTAACTATTGATTAGTTATTGCTTTTACTATTTTTTTAAAATAAGTTTTAGTTTGATAAGCGCATAAGCTACCGTTTTGTTAGGGCAGAACTCCCCGCATTTGAGTCCCACAAGGTGTGTTAGCAAATCGATTACTTATAGAAGGATTAGCTTTCACCAACATACGAGAAGCTACATCAAAAACTTGCAGGAATTCGGTACAATGTGAGAACATGCCATGGTGGGTTTCGATTGTTTCGGGGTTTCAATTTAGTGTGTGTGTTGGGATACTTTGGGGGCACTTTGTGGCCCATTCGTGAGAGTGTGTTTGGTTTCATTTGCACACAACAAGATGCTATCGGTGGGATATACGAAACACGATGCCTTACATTCTAGGTGTCCGTGAACGGGTGGTGTACATGAGGCTTATGAGGATGGAACAAAACAGTGGAACAGAGACTGTGTGAAGCTGAACTCTTACATGTGTGTTTGTGTGCTTGTGGTGTGTATGTGTTTTGGAAGACCGGAAGCAAGATTTAAGCGCGCACGAACGTAAGCGTACCGCGTGACGATAAAACATACAAATTAAGGAATTATAAAAATACGTAAGATAGTAATTTCGTTTTTCCCAGTAAAAAATAGAAAATAAAATCTAGGCACACACACGAGACCATTTTCCACTGAAGTATGCTGAAGCAAAATGCATGTAAACGCTAAATATGAATGCTTGGGATGGCTTGGGGGCATTGCTCTTAATGAAGTAAATACAATGTGGATATCGAATAAATATTGTGAAATATATGCAAAGTACAATATGGATTGGCATTACTTTCGAAAGGAATTGTATGAAACAAATGGCGTTGCCTTGCTAGGAGCGAGCACGAGATGTTTGATTGTATGTGTGTATGTGGTTTGTGGGAATGAAACAATGGAACAATGTGGCGATGCGGTTGCGTCTGTTACCTTATCTTCAACTCCTCGTCTATATAATGCAATAGACTCCTAGAAAAAAGAAAAAACACAAGACAGATATGGCACCAGTTGTTTGTTTGTGGAATGGAATAGTTTAAATAGAACGGTTATAGAAGAGAGCGTGAGGGAGCGTGGTATTTAGATCTTTAGAAGTGATAGAGCACGTGGAAAATCTTTCTTTAGAAAAAAAAACATACACACACACGTGGAAGGACTATGTGAAGGCCGTTTTCACATCGTACGATGGGGCAAGAGGTAACGTAAATTGCGGTACAACCGTAAGCTAATAATACGCGAAAAAGCATTGATGATTACAACACACCGTTTGATGCTAGAGAGCAATAGGAAAGCTTTTCGTCGAGCGCAGTTTAAGATGCAACAAAACGAACTGTTTAAACCTACTGTACTGCAACCGGAAACCGGAACTGGGGAACGTGGTACTGTGTCACATAGAACGAAGTTTAGACGCAGACACAAAACACACACAACAACTGTCCACAAATTGATGATTTTTGGGAATTCGTTATTCGTGAGCTGGCGTAAATGTGGGTTACTTTAAAATCCATGTTTGAGGTTTGAGTTAGAGGCTCAACGGAACGATGTTACACCGATGGGTAAACGAAAAGGGCCAGTTTTGTCTTTCGAAAACCGTACGTGTGTCAGTATGTGTGTATGTGTGTGTTTGTGCTGTCCTATGGGCAATGTTTTGGTGGCCGCGTGAATAGTTAACATCCTATTGCATATGTTTGTGTGTGTATATGTGGTGGTCTTGTGGGTCTGTAGTATTATGGTGGTGCTGTATTAGACTGGCATTAACAACGAAAAAAAAAGTAATGAAACGTAGCTTTTGCAGCGCATTCCGCAGGTAAGAGGAGTTAGGTTTTTCCTTTGCTTTTCGTTCGTATTTTTTTTTTTTGGGGTTTTGTTTGTTTTAAGTTGAAAAATTGTCTGCCTTGCATTTCGGCATTAAAAAACTGAAGGAGCGTGACACGTAGGATGGCACGAAGCGGGCAATCAATACCATTACTACTACAAAACGGTAAGCGGACACAGTTGAGGGGAAATTGTATTGGATTACACGCAGTGCGGTTGCTCCAACATCGCGCTTCTAACTAACAGGCATCGCTTATTGAGAAAGCCCTTCAGTTATGTCCGCGCATCCCTAAGAAATGCAGTCTGGAACGTCATGCACGATCCGACGATACTTACATATCACTCGGTAGTGTTTCTGGACTAGATGAACGCTCATTTTCCAATGGTTCTAAAAAATAAAGGCAGGAAACAGTGTTATGCAAATAAGAATGCCACTTTTGCAGCACAAAATTGGCACTTACTACAATGATAAACAGAATTGGAGGAATGCATTCGACTCGTAATTCTCTGTGGTCCATTTGCGATGGCCTAAAATGACAGTGAAAAGGTTTCCCATTAGTTCGTTGCACCACGGCAAGCCGCTTTGCTCCCCCTTTGGCGGTCAATATTTACTCCTTCCTCCTCCGACTCCTGGTAGTAGTAGCTCGCGTGCGGGCTGTGATACTTCTGCAGCAGCTCCTGCGGCAACCGGATCGACATGTCCGACTGGAAGAAGGCGTGCTGCAGCAACCGCTCCGCCGTCGGTCGCTTTTTCGGGTTCTTCGTGAGGGCCACCTTGAGAAAGGAGTGAAAGTTGGTGCTCCACCGGTCCTTTTCCTTCAGCGTCGGTGGCTTGAAGCCGCTCTTCGACATCAGGAAGAGTGCCCGCATCGGGTGCAGATCGAACATCGGGGGCTGCAGTTCGGCCAGTTCTAGAAAGTGAGTTTAGAGTTTGTTAGAAAAGGTTTTGGGGGGAGTTTTTTTTGTATTGTTTCTTCTCTCTTACCGATTGCAGTGATACCGCAGGCCCAGATATCGCACAGATGATTGTAACCACCTTTCCGTTCGACCGCCGCCACTTCAGGTGCCATCCAATAGGGTGTACCTGTTGCGGGAAGGAATGCATTAAAATGGCGCAACAGCATTTAAGGGGTAATTTATAATAAAAATTGAAATTAAAATACATTTTCTTTAAAATTTAAACAATTCTCAAACGATCGTCGTTAAAAAATTTTTGCGTAATCAGTTGATACATGGGGGGACATATTCCGCAGTAGCAAGGCTTCTAGCTTGCTTCCCCTCCGTTCAATGGCGAGAGGGTGCGCTTACGAATCGTTATCTTATCATGCGCCGCAGCAGCAAAGCAAAACAAAAGGCATCTGCTATATTTGCCTAGTCTATGCTAATTCTGTGTATCGCTAATGCCTGGTACCAAAGCCTGCCGTACAGTACATTAGCCGCCCTGAGTGGCGTACTGGCGCACTTAATATAAGTATAGCTTTAAAATACATTAAAATAATGTCAAACTGACCACGTTTTGGGAACAATTCCACGTTTTGTTTCTTCTGTCACCCTCTATGCCCTGTCCCCTCTATGATCTGGTCCGCCGAAGCACATCGCTTTGCCCATACAGCAGACGAGGAGGGTAAATGAGTGTGTCAATTCGATTAAAAATCGTTTCAACACCTCTCTTGCTCGTTTGCTCACGCTCAGACTTGACGCACACACACACACACACACACGCGATCCGTCCATCGTGCTAAAGATCGCATCACATCCGTCACGCCTCGCGTATCACCTTTTTGCCTTGAGCGAACCCAATGGTAACCGTGTCAGCCAAAATAAAGTGACGAATGCATTTATGGGTGGCATCAGGCAATACAAAACGGGACATTTGTTGCTAGCCAAAAGATCCTAATAACTATGCCGAGAAAAGGATTTTACGGATAGAAAAGAGATCGGTTGAAAGTGCTGCTAGAATAATGTTCCTTACACTCCCGCTATTACTAGTTTTACAGTCCCTGTTAATTGATAAATGAGCTTGCTATCAAGTGGCCATTACCGTAACACAACCTCCATTGGCGGAAGATACACCGGAGCAGCCACACAACGGCAATGGCGGTTCCGGAAATGAAATGAACATACATACAGCCACATAACGATAATTAAAACCCGCCCTCAAGCGAATGGGCCAGGATTAGTTTTCCGTACAAGCTCAACAAACGCCCGACCGGAATTCTGCAAGGGCTCTAGTTAGGGCAGCTTGCAAACCAATATCCCGGTCGTGTGTGTTTGTGTGTTATCCAAGCAGGCACACAGACCATGGTCAGCTGCGTGCGAAAACGCAATGCAACCCGTAGCAACCCCTTAGTGTACAAAAGCAACAAAAAAACCCTCACGCAAAGACCTACAATCGCAGCGAAAGTGAAAAGTGTACTTGTGCGAAACGACGACTCCCCACAAGCGCTGGGGGGGGAAGGGGAGTGTTTCGATCGATTGCACCACTTTCGATCTCTCGATCGGCGAAACGGAACGGCGCTTGTTCGTCGGATTACCGGAAAGTTTCGGGCTTCTTACCGATGAAGCTTCGCCGCTTGTTGATGGTGGCGGTGATCTGGGCGCTCACGCCAAAGTCGGCCAGCTTCACGTCGCCCCGCTCGGTCAGCAGTATGTTGGCGCCCTTGATGTCCCGGTGGATCTTGCCCATCGAGTGCAGGTAGGAGAGGCCGCGCAGCGTCTCCCGGCACATGTACGCGATCTGCAGCTCCGTTAGCGGCCCCGTCACCTGGTAGATGTCCTGCAGGCTGCCCCCGCCACAGTACTCCATGCAGATCCAGAGCTTGTCGTGGCGCATGTACGAGCCATAGTAGGAGATGATGTTCGAGTGGCGGCAGTCGCGCATCATCAGTATCTCCTGCTGGATGATCTGGATGTCATCGCCCGGCTCGAGCTTGATGACTTTGATTGCGGCGAGCTCATTCGACTGCAGCTTCTTGGCCTGCAAGAAGGGAGAGAGAGAGAGAGA
>AXCO02009991.1:0-11600 GCA_000473525.2 Anopheles melas
AAATCTGTTCTATTTGCTAAGCTTTGTGCGCGGAAACCAATGGTCAACGGTTTTAAAATGACGTAAAGTCCCTCAACTATGGCGACCCCCCAAAGGCCCTTATCCACCACCTGATATTTTTAATCCACCTTGATTGAGCCCATAGTGACGTTTTTGTGCTACGAACCGGAAATACAATGAAAAAGAAAACTGAGATTATGGGCAAGAAAACACGACGTATATGGCCAAGCTAGCCTTGTTTAGACCATAGCTGTATAAACCTTGAACTGTGGCAGAAAAGAGATTCCCTTCAAATATCTTTTTGTATATTCTGAGCATCGTGGTCATCGTAAGTGCCTTCCTGATCATATTTCCTCTATTATCCTATATTTTGTTGTTGAATGATTAATTTATAATCCAAGCACTGCGACTCATACTAGGCTGAGTGCGTTGTGGTAGTATTATTTATTATCGTGGATTAAGCTATTTGCTTTATTTTATCTCGTACATTTCCTGTGGTGCCATGTGCATCGGACATTTTTTTAAATTGTTCGTCCAAAGGATTGATTTGCGGTGCTGTAAATTCCCTACAGTTGAATATAATTTTTGCAACAGTGCATCATTTTGTTCACTATGCTAAAAGTGAAGCATCAAAAGTGAAATTTTTCAAAGTAAATCTTGTCAATCGATTGAATCAGGTAGTTCTGTTCATATATGTATGGTTTTCTTATATGTGTGTCAGAGTGTAGACGGTGCAAAGATTGTTCGAAACAAAAAAGCATCCTTGCCCGCGCAGTGCGTATTTATTACCAAGTACAATAATTGGAACAGTACATTAAATGGCAAAAGTAAACAATTTACATCGCTTGATGATTCCGGAGATGATTTGTTCTTTCTTAATTTCATGATTGCTTTTTGCGTCTACATGCGCACGCATGCTCGTGTACCATGATGCTAACGATACGCACACACAGCCACATACAAAGATGGCGTATGCGTGTACAACGTACGATGATGTTTCACTAACACAAAGATACACTCAATGGATTTACATTGTTCCAGTCATAGCCACGGAAAACGTGCGACAATGGTATTACAACATAATTACAATATAAGCGATAATACATCCCAAATTACTGTTACAAATTCTTACATTTTCAAGCAAACACATATTAATTAGAAAACTGTAGAAAATGGTATAAACCAAATTCGAGTGACAGGAAATGCAATGAAGTTAGATGTGTGTGTGTGTGTGTGTGTGTGTGTGAGAGAGAGAGAGAGAGAGAGAGAGAGAGAGAGAGAGAGAGAAAGAGAGAAGATTTGTGAGTGTGTAGTAGTGAAATAAATAAATAGCACACACAGAAGCAAAGTGGGAGATGTGAACCAAGAAAGCTCGAGAACCGAAAGTCTAAGTTAGTACTGTTTGTTCCAAACCACGATTGGATGCATTTCGCAGCTCCCGTGGTAAAATTTATTTTTTATTTTGCTGAAACATACAGAAAATTATACAGTGCATAGAGCTAGCGCCAGAAGCAAGTAAATCTTTGCGAACTTTTACCGACAGTTCGTAAAGGCCATACACATTGCCGTTCGCATCGCTTGCAGGTAAGAGAAGTGAAATCTAGAGAAGAACTGTACATAGAATACAAAATGAAGGAAGGTAGTGGTGATGCAAAAAAAGAGAGTGAAGTTAAAAAATGATCCTCGTCTACGCATAATTTTTTTAGCTACACTGATGTGAATATTCATTTCATTCGTCGAATTAAATTGGTCAATTTTGAACAGTGATACTTAAATGGCGTATTAGCATGTATGCAATTGGTTAAATCGCGTAGTATTCTTGTAGCGCCGTGAGGAACCATCTTTGCCTGCTTTGTCTTTTGCATCGTCGTAGATAACGAGACTTGTGTGCGCTGTAAAAGAACGTTTGAGTGTATGACGAAGGACGTTTGTACATTTATAGAGTGGGGAGGTATGTTGGAATCGGTGCGTGTCGCATCAACCTACCATCTTTCTTGGTTGAACAAACATTTCTGTTGCAGGAACACTCGGTCCAATTACTTTGTGTGATTTTTTAAGCAGTGCAATAGTCATGGTCGATACGAGGGTGTCTTAAGCATATGCATGATACAATTACGCATACTCTCCATCATTGCGACAACCGCTCAAGTACGGAAGAATAGGATATTTAACAGTAGAACATATTTTGAAAAAATACTTGACGATAATTTAAATAGCAAAGTATGTACTCACTTGTTTATTATAGTTTCCTCAATCATCTTATCCCTCGAAAGGAAACGTAGCGATTTCAGGCGAAGGTGTATTTTTAACTCACTCGCGACATTCGAATCATCGAGTTGTTTGACGTATTTTCTTTTGACGCGAATACATCATGTGGCCCTGCTATCAATGCCACAGGATTGATTGTAAATTGTTCACATGTGCTTCGGAAGCATCAGCGTTGATTCCCCGCATCCATTCTAAGCTCTTCTAATATGCGTAGTTCGGGTGGCGAAAAAAAATCTCCGCTCACTGAAGCTTTCTCTTCTTTTTGTATACTTCCTTTATGGTCGATGATGATGATGACGGTGGAAGTGTAGTGGTGAGTTACGATTCCAGCTTCACTAACACTAATGTAGTGTGTGTGTGTGTGTGTGTGTGAATCGCCAAAGCGAGAAAATAAAAGCTGCAGCAAGCTTTTTGAATGGAATGTTATCGCTTGGACCTAGACCAAACCCTCTTATAACAAGTATGTGCTGTCTAAGTAATACATATTATACACTACACGAATCCATACATTATGTAAATCAGTTAATATTGTACTTAGTAGCAAATATTCAAAATTCTAGTGTTAATATTGAAGGGTAAGGGTATATTAAGTTTTGACCTCATTTCGCATAGTGCATCAGCCGATTTGTGCTGTGTTTCTTTGTTCATTTTTGCATCTCGTTTACGAATGATTGTGAGTCATCCGTCTATGGACAATCTTTCTCTTCCAGAAATGAGGTGATTCATGTTACACTGCATTTTGCGTAAGGCACGACATGAATGAAGCATTTTGCGGAAATCATTACTCAAAGCAGAAAATTTAGATTGGGCGGGTAGCAGCAATGCGTCATTTGTTCTGACATTAACAAAACGTTTGAACCACATATTTAAGTTTCAGGCTTTGTAGGTGGGTTAATAAAATAAAATTGAATAACAATGGATGGACGCCCTGTGCATGCGTACTATGCATATCTCAGTGTGTACCCAAAAAGTAATTATTCACTATGTTGTTACATGATTTTAAAAACGCTTTAAATGACATCGGACGAGTTTGGAAGTGAGTGTATGATTTTTTTACTGTGTCATATTTTTTACATAGCCTGCGACCTCAATCGGGTGTTATATGGGTCATAGCGATGCGCTTCTTTCTTCTTTTTGATTTTATTTACTCGCCTAGTTTGCGTTTTGGGACTACGGGAGTCACACAAAGACAGTAAGGTAACTGGCGTGTTAACGAATGAGTGCCGCCAAAGCATGCTACTATTCCTTTAAATGTATCTTAATCGTATGTTTCAAGGAAAATTATTGATCTACCGAATATATGGCGAATCATCTCGAGCTCTGATACATCTACGCGATCTACGTGAAATAGCAGATAAGTGTGTTTTTTTTATTTGACAAATTATTGGAGCAAATTGTATCAATTTCAAACATACCTATTCTATTAGCAAAACGGCAAAAATGTTATAAATGTTATGTGCAAAATTGATTGCATTTTTTGTGTAATTAAAACATCTTTAATTAAAAAGTTATAGTAAATATCTGTCTGAATTCAATAAAATGTCTAATTTTGTAGCTAAAATCCGCTAAAAGCAAACAAAAAAAGTAAACGACGTTTTAAAAACACTCTTTACACATTTTCAATGCATCGTGCATAGTCTGGTAAAAAATCAAGAATTATTATCAAACAATTAAACACATTTTCTGTAAAGTACGAGATAAAGTACACTGTGATTATGTTTGAGAAACCGCCCTTTGGTTTGGAATCCAAACGTTTGAGGTGATGGAGCATCGTTTGATTTTATTTTCTTGTGCCATACACCAGTTTCTTGATCTTGAACAGTTCTGCGCGTCGTGCCCTTCAACTCGCAAAACTCGTCCTGGCAAAAGATCACTTACCTCTAGCCTTGCCGTAGCCTACAACCGTACAGTTATATTGTCTAAGCTCGTTGCCCAGCGGTACGATGGTTGGTTCCGTATAGGAGATAGAGAAAGAGGGAGGATAACATCGTGTTCATTTAGCCGCATAATTATTGTTTCAGCGCTTTTCTTGTTAACCACGGCGAACTGCTCTTCTCGCTCTCGCAGGCAATCTTTCAATTTCGGAGAGTTGCCCGTTGCTGTTTGTTCGCCGCAGCAGTAAGAAGCTGAAGAGCAATGGCCCGAATGGTAAGCAAGGTTCTCATTGTGCAGAGAAAGGAACGGAGTTTACTTTTTTTTCCTTCATGGCGTCTGAAGGAGTCATTGACCTGCCATTCGAATGATCTGAAGAAAAAAGAAGCGCACTAAAGAGATAGCCAAATGGTGTGGTGCAGAGGAATAAAGCGCCATAGAATTTACAGTTCAACGTTCAACGTGACTTATAGAATCGATTAAGTTTAATTATTATATATAAGCAGAAGCAAAATACACAAAACTTCAGCGCATCTGATTTCAAGTGAAGTTTTTGTAGTTGTAATGTTGAATTAAACGTTCACAATGCACAGTGTGTTAAATTAAAGCTGAACTTTTATTTTTGTTTTCTAATTTCAGGCATAGTGTTTTCCAGCTTATGGTAAAAGCATTCTCGGTGTAACGCGTGTGCTTGGAAAACTAAGCCCCGGTCGAGGTTGTGTGATCTTGCGATCGAACACGAATTGGCTGGTGGAAAAGAAGTAATAGAAATTAAGAGAGAAAAGGAACGTGCAGGCTACTTGGCGTAGTGGTGTGTTCATTTCTAAGGTTACGTGTGTTAGTACATTTCTTTCTTGTATATCAGCATCATCCAACGTTAGTGTGTATCTCACATACTAATACAACGGTGAACGCAACAAAGAAGTAGAAAATAAAACGATTAGTGCTTGTCGTACCGGAAGCAACTGAACGAACCATAGTAATTCTTACAACTCTCGAGAAGTGACTCGCTTGTTAGTTCAGAAACAAACAAAGGAATCCAAAAATTTGCCCTTGGAATTCCAAGAACGATTGTAGTGGTGGTGTGCCCATTTCGTTAAGCTACCTTTTTCTCTCTGTTGTGATCGCGCTGTGAAGCGCATCTACACGTGAGTAAAATTCGGTCCCTAACGAAAGCTCTAGCGCCTCAGCATAACAACACCAAAGATTACCACCAGGCAACGGGACAGCAGCCGCCACTGCCTAGCAACAGTAGTCAATTTTCTTCTTCCACCATTCCGGGAAAAATTGAAAGGGTAGCGGTTCCGCCGTCTGTCGGATTGCGGAGTGCATATCCTACTGCTGGTGCTTCGCCAACCTTCAAGACGGAAGACCCGAGGCAAACGGGGACAGAGTCTCGCGCCACGGGGAGGGAAAATCCAGTCCCCCCCGCTAGCCGACGCTGGGTCCCTCCATCCCTGAGACCGCAACATGGGCTCACCGAAGAGGCCAGAATTGATTCGATTTTTCGAAAAGTAAGTATTTGCCACTCCCTTTCCCACATACGTATTTTATGGCTGCTCGTGTTTTGGTAACGGGTTTCTATATCTTTTTTCATTGATTCGCCATCCAGGTTCGTGGTATTCTAAACAAACTTACCCCAGAGAAATTCCAGAAACTTAGTGATGAACTGCTTAAACTAGATCTGAACTCGTCGAAAATTTTGAATGGTGTCATACTGCTGATCTTCGACAAGGCTTTAGATGAACCGAAGTACTCGTCTATGTACGCACAGCTGTGCAAGCGTATACAAAAAGAGCTAGAAACCGACATCGACAAGAACAAGTCCAGCACCTTCCTGCAAATTCTGCTGAACGTCTGTCGCGACAAGTTCGAGAATCGCGTACAGTACAGTGAGAAGATCATCAATTCTGAAAGCACACTAACCGATGATTTGGAGGAAAAGAAAAATGTCGCTAAACAAAAGATATTGGGCAATGTTAAGTTCATCGGCGAGCTGTATAAACTCGGCATGCTGGTCGAAGCTCATCTGCACAAGATGCTCCGCTCGCTTTTCACCAACAAATCTAGCTCATCGACGGAGAAGAACTGCGAGGACATGGAATGTTTGGCCCAGCTCATTCGGACATGCGGAAAGAATTTGGATACAGAGCTGGGAAAACAGCTGATGGATCAG
The DNA here is from genome assembly GCA_000473525.2 of Anopheles melas. Classification (NCBI taxonomy): domain Eukaryota; kingdom Metazoa; phylum Arthropoda; class Insecta; order Diptera; family Culicidae; genus Anopheles; species Anopheles melas. Next base: position 6,317 of record AXCO02009991.1, read on the forward strand.
TACTTTGAACGGATGGAAAAGTATTCGCAATCGCAATCGATGTTTCCACCGCGCATCCGGTTCATGCTGCGCGATCTGATCGAGCTGCGTAAGAATAACTGGACACCGCGAAAGGTGGCTTTGGTCGAGGGCCCTGCACCGATACAGGAACTGAATCATGACGATGATGTGCTTCCGCCCGGACTCAATCACTTGCGAAATCGAGATCGCGATTACCGCAATATGGATCGCAGTGAGCAACGCGATTGGATAGGCAAGTTTTCGTTAAATTTGCATAATCTGAACGACGGTTTCAACTTACTCAGTGTGTCCAGCCCATCTCCGCTGCTTCCATCAAGGTATGTAGCTGTATATTGGATAACAATTTAACATTCAATTATGTCTGTTAATTATGTTTGGTATTCAAGTAAAAACTAAATAAAATATGTTAAATCATTTGCTACTAACTAAGTACGGCCGGAAACCAGTCCTTCCTACCGAATAAAAAGGCCATATATTGCCACGCACTAAGATAGTTTGTATTTTTACCATGTAACCAGAGTAACTTTTAGTCGGTTCATTTGAGGATCCGGCTTTACAGATACCGGTATATTTACCTTTAGAAAATATGCCTTCTCTTTCTCGAATTTCGTTGCATTGTGTTAATTTACGGCTTCTTTTTATTGTTTCTCAATAGCTATAATCAATCGTCAAATGGCTACGGAAATCGTGACCATCGCGATAATGGAGGTGGTGGTGGCGGCGGTGGTAACTATCGCATGCATAATAACCGGAACAACCAGAATAACTATGGCAACAACAATATGCGTTACAACAAACACAACAACCATCACCATCAGGGCAGTGGAGGCGGCGGTATGAGAGATGGTGGGAATGGCTCGCACTCATCGCCATACGGTGGAAGCTCGGGCATGATGAGCAATAAAGACTTGGCCCCCCGCTTCAAGCGCAATTTGATGACGCCTCCGCAGAATCCTGTCGAGGAGCTGCAAATGCGTCCAACCCCAAATAGTCTACTGTTTAAAGCTAATATGAACATCAAGCCCCAACTGCCCATATCTTCCTCAATTGGTGGAGGGACAATTGGAGGTGGAAAGACCAACTTCAATGGACCGTCTTTGAGCGAGTTTCCATCGCCTCTAACAACTCGCACACTGCTTAGCGAGCAGCGTAATGCAGGCCAAATTAACAATAGTGCCTTCCCCGCTGGCAATAACAGTACGGGCACTGGTGGAAGCTTTGGTGCACCTTCGGGTAGTGCGATGTCGTCCACTGTTGTCCCACGCCCAGGAAATCAAAGCGAAAATAGCGGCGGTGTCAACATGATGACCACGGGCAGAAGTTCTGGGGGGTCTCAACAGCCTGCCAGTCAAACTATCTCTTCAAATGTAATGAACCACCGTCATCAGCAGCACACTTCACAAGGGCAGCGACAGTTAGGAGGAAACGAAAATGGAAATGCGCATCTGAATAAACATTATACTGATTTGCATCAACAACATCACCATCACCACCAGGGCCAACAAAATTTGCAAGGACCGATTGGTGATCATGGAAATCGCGAAATGAACGGAGATCGTATGATGAATCATTATGAAGCACCATCTCATAATCGTCAGCATATGGATCCACTGAATCCAAGCTTATTGAACCCAATTAGCGGCGTTACTTCAAATAACAGCTCACTCATGCTTGGTGGCAAACTAACGCAAAAGGAACAAGTCGTGAAACAAGCTTCTACTGACAAAACCGAAAAGAAAAAGAAGGACAAAGGCATGAGCAAAGAAGATCACATGAAGCGTGTTGTAACTTTCGTGAGCGACGTAATGTTGGAAAACATAAAACAGCAAATTGAAGACGAAGAACAAAAGAAAAATGCTTGCATAGAAGAAAACGAAGAAAAAAGTGACACGGAAACTAAGGATGCAACGGTGAAGGAAGTACTGGTGGAGGTCGTTGATAAAAAGGAAGAGCAAGCAGCAGAACCCTTACCTAAACCGACCGAAAGCGAACCTGTTCAACTGATTGAAAATGCCCAAATTCTACACGACAAAATAACTGGACAAGATGATACTGTGCCGAAGGAAAAGAAAATTGATGAGGATGAGAATGAAGCCGCCGATTTGAAGGGCGATGAAAAGACAGACATTGGTTCGGAGACTCAAAAGGATGAGCATGATTCGACAACATTGAACAACCAGCAGCAGGAGCCACTCGCCGAAGCTGAAAACACTGCTGAAATGAAAGAACGACATGAAGATGATGCCATTCCCGCTGCAATTCCGGAATCGGCGGAACCATCAGTTGATGAAAAGCCAGTAGTGAAGATACTGTCACTAATGGAAGAGCTGGTGAACGCGTTCTGTGAACTAAAGCTTCCGGAAAAATTCATGCGTGATGCCATGATTGCAATTCTAAATCAGGTGCTTGATCGAAACGATGCGTTCCATGCTAAGACGATTGAATTTTTGCAGATTCTCAACAAGGAAAGTAAACTGTCCCATAGCGCTGCTCTGGAATCGTTCAAATCGATTGTCAATGGAATGAACGAAAAGGAAAAAACTATTCCCAAGATAACGAGCATCATTGCGTCACTGTTAGCAAGAGCCGTTGCGGTTAATCTGTGCGGGCTCGCGGATGTTGCCAACTTTACTGAAAACGGCCAACATTATCCACTGTTTTTGCTCGTATTGCAACACTTGCATAAACAGCTTGGCAAACAGCCACTTCAAGAACTGTTCAACAAAGGTAAAGTTAATTTGATGGCCAGTCTGCCGGAGTGTGATCGTACCAAGGATCGTATGGCTGAAATTTTGGAAGACCGTAACCTAAACTTCCTGTACCCATTGTTACGCGTGCAAGCGGAACTGTGGAAGCAGATTCTGTCGGATGCTAATCCACAGCAATTCTACAAATGGATCAAAGAAAACGTCGAATCGTCATGTTATGCAGAACCAGGTTTTATCGTGGCTATTATGACGGTTCTGCTTAAATATATTCATCAGGTATGTAGTAATTATTGTACCATTTAATATTTAAGTTTAAGTAGATTTAAGTTAAGTTTTTCACACTTATTCTTTATTCTTCTCTTATGTGCCCATACCAGGAATCGGAAAATTTGAAGGAAGACAAAAAACGCATCGAAAAAGAGAAGGAAATTTTAACCAAGTACTGTCCAGTACTGAACGCCTTCCTGAATGGCAATAATGATCTGCAGTTGACTGCGGTGTATGCAATTCAAGTTTACTGGTATAGCATTGGCTATCCAAAAGGTACTAACTAAATCACTCTATAGGCGACGTAAAATTATGTCTAATATTTATTCTGTATTTTTACTCTCTTAGGTGTTCTTTTGCGCTGGTTCCAAGAGATGTACGAATTGAGTGTCATCGAGGAGGACGCATTCTTGCGGTACAAGGAAGACGTCACCGATATTTATCCAGGCAAGGGCAAGGCGCTATTCCAGGTTAATCAATGGCTCACGTGGTTGGCGGAGGCCGAAGACGAGGATGACGACGAAGAGGATTAAAAACATTATTCACAACATTACAGTCGATCACCATAGAATAATAGTTATTCAGCGCGCATCTTGATTTGAAATCAGCATAAGTACTGCTCTACGGACTTTAAGGGCTTTTTATGGACGTATCTTTGCATTGCACAGTAGATGGACCATAGGAACACCAGCTGTTTGGCATCCTGGTCGTACAATAATTCATGAATATTAGTATTGTTGGGAACGTATATTAGGATTTACTACTTTTTTTACAAGTGTGTGCTTCATAGTTGGTTAATGCTATTCGCATCGAAGCTAGAGAAAAGAACGTTTATTCTTCATAACGATGATTGAGGATCCGCCAGCCGTGTTCCTCAACTGATTTTTATTTTTTAGTAACAATTGTGATCAACTCGCTCCTGCTAGGGTTGCAATTGAATAATTTTAATATCGGAAAACTTGTATCAGTATGCATTATATTTTTGATGTTCTGCCAGATTCACCCTGATTAGACAATTGTTGAATAGAAATTTAACATAATACAATTATTTCGTTATCATTTTCTACACTAATAATCAATGCGTGTGAAAATAAATGCACTTAATAGGAAAAACGTTCTGTTGATAACTTATATTCTACATGAAAATTGCTACAAACATTTTAATTTCGGTTTCAACAACACCTTGCTACTCCTACTCTAGATGGTTGAGCCTTTCTCGCGCGGTTTGGCCTTGGAAATTATTTGCTAATTTTTCTAACAAAAACTACTCTTTTTTGTGTTATCTAACAATCTTGAACAACACTTATTGGAAGCCAGTAGTAGCATCGTACCCATCTTCGCATCTTCGCAATCGATGGTGATCTAAAAACGATTCAAAAGCAGCTATAAAATCACTTTATCTAAAAAAAAGCGTTACTTTCATCTTGGTTTGAAATTCGCTGCAACTCCAGGATAAGGATTAGTTTATTTCCACTTTTTACCAATTGATGGAAAGAATAAAGTGTTTCGAATCGCCAAGGAGAATAATACAGATATTGAGAGCTCAATAAGCGATTCTTTTATTGCGCCGTTCATTTTAAGGCGCTCGTCACAGATAGTTGACTGTTCTCAATGTAAAGATCCATGATCGTGTTAGTGTAGCAAAATATCTTATTATGCACATTAAAAAAACGTAAAAAAAATGCGTGCACTTCCCTTCTGTATGAAATATACTCACCCTTTACATTACATTACATTTTGCAACCAATTCTATCGCATTAGTTTCCGGCGTCCTTCACAAAACTATATTTTGCAGTATATACACATATTTTGCAGTGAAAGTATGCAAAAGCATAAATGGTAACAATCCAAACGGAACATCAAGATTGGCGGAAGAAAAAATAAAAGGTTTTATTTATGATCCAATTGAAATTACTTCGATCGAATTACAGTTGCAATGACATTCTAGCTAATGATAAACCCATCGTTCGTATTCCATCCTCTCTACCAGGCATATGCAAATAACATATTACTGCAGGGTCAGTTATTGGAAAACATTCGGTTTGATTGTTCAAGAAAAATAATAATAACGTCTATCATGCACAACATTTTTATGTGCACTGGGGGTGCATTAATTACCTTGACTTATATGTATGAATATTTAACAAGTGATAAATCACGAACTGCGAAATATTGCCCTGTGGGACCTTTTCTCATAATAAACACGACTGTTTAATCCGAGCAAAGCTCCATTTAGTGTGATCGTGTGAGCGTGTGGTGATATTTGATTTTTTTTTTCGTTTAACATC
>AXCO02009992.1:0-11660 GCA_000473525.2 Anopheles melas
CCGGGCCAGCAGCAACGCCAGCCTTGCAAATAGGCTCTCACAAACACACATACACACTTTCAGACGCTCGATGCTCTTCACAAACACAGATCGAAGGGCAAAATATGCGCTTGCCTCTCGGATCCCCAGATTCACAATGTCATGTCTTCGGATCTTGTGGCTGGGACCGATGCGTCGGGCCTTTTGCTCACTTCACGTGTCGTGAAATCATACGAAACACATCGTGCTAACAGTGAACACTACACAAATCGTGGCTAGCAGTTATACAGAAGAGTTCGACAGGTTCTACGGTACGGGACCCTTATTGTTCAAACTGTTTTTACTTCCGGGTCGTGTGTTAATAGTGAGGCCACTTGGTGTAATAATTTTAGTAAAAGAAGCACAACACTGACACAAACCACTGTACCGAAGCGGTAAGTTCCACTGGTCACACAGCACAAAGGACACCCGTGAGAGCAGGCCTCCGGATTAGCGTCTGTGCCTGACGAAGGGGAAAATACACCTGACACACGAAGAGCCAACGAATCGAACACCAACTAAAACTGGTCTGGCCACGGTTTTCACCCTGAAATCGTACCCATGCGGCAAGTTCATTTTCAAGCATCACGAATGAGTCACCGTAACCTGTTGTAGGCTAGTGCGCATGTCGATACGATGTATACGATGAACTCACCAAAATCTCTACATATTCAACAAAAATGATAACACCGGCACAAAATTTAAACTTTCTGCATTTAAGCTAACTGATTGCAGTACAATGCCTACTTTGATTAATTGAAATCGTGTTCGAAATGAAGAATATACAGTCAAGCTTCACTAAACGACATTTAAAACATAGCTTCCGATGCGTTCTAACTGGCTATATCACGGACCACCACGTGGTACAAAAAGTTCATAAGAAACTATTACAATCAAAATATAATAATTATTATTAGGAACTGGGTTTTAGTCTGCTAGAAATCATTAAATAAAAACAATTGCAATATACCGTACCTTGCAATAACATAAGGAAATGTAAGCTAATATGTAAAGTAGTGAATCTTAATTTATACAAAGAAATACCTCAAAAATGAACAAGTAAACCCCTTTTTAAGAGTCCTTATTACGCTCAAAAAACACAGCGCATTTCGTTTTGCAGTTAGCGAATTAAAGATAGATATTCATTTTCCGTGCGTGAGCTACCAATAGTTCATCGAGCTGTTCGCTTTGTTCGTATCCATCACTTTCTCCGAGCCCAAAATTCAGGTCACTCTTCGGTAGGTTCATCGAAGCCCTAGATATGTAGCAGGTTGTTCGAAAAGTTTGTTGTTCATTCGTTGATTGGCTGTGCGCGTTGAAATATTGATGTTTTGATTATTGATTATTTATATTTTAATTAAAAACGGCACAGTTTTGATAAATATATGGCAATCAGAAAAAAAATCATAAGGTAAAAAAATACACAACAAAGCTGAAGAATAAAGTGTGTAACGGAACGCAAACCCTGCACACTTCTCTCGAAAGGCTCTTATACTTTCACATGTTGTGTACCGGCGTTGTATAGCCAGTATCAATCGTCAGTAGTAGCAGTATTTGTAACACTCGGCACAAGTGTAGACAGTGCGAACAGTTATAAAACCTTTGCCTATAACGTAAGTATCGGTGCGTTATACTCGTTTCAAAACGTTACTAACATAATTGTGATATTTATTTAAAACGCTTTCTGCAAAGCATAAAGCTGCACCGACTAGCCTAAATCATCATTAGAACAATAAAAAACATGGTGTAAAGCTGTGTAGGTTCTATCACTCAAACGCAGCCAATCTTCCGTCCTCACCGACACATTCCTTATCTACTACAGATGCTATGCTGTTTGCTCGGAACCGCAGAGCAGCTGTAGAAGTAAAACGAGAATTCATGCGTTAGTTATGGTAGATTCTCTTGCGCCTTCTAGCTTTGTTTTTGAGGTTGTGTCGTACCAATATTGTGTTTGATTGAAATCGCTTCGTTTCGTTCAAAGCCTTGAAATTGATCAAATTTAATTGTTGACAAAATAAGAGTCGACAATGAAACAGTACTACCACAAGCTAATATGACCAAATAAAGATGCGGGCGTGATCTTACAACACTGTACTGTGCCGATGGATATCACGAAACATCAATCAATAATAACGTTATAATATTGATCGGAATAACGTTTAAAATGTAACGCACAACACTCGCCTAACACTGCTGTGTCCCTGCTGTAACCTGTTCAATAGTGATAATTTTCTAAAGCCGTAGCAAACCATACACCATATCCAATGAATTATCTTGTCTTGTTTATTCTCGAAACAACGCACATTCTGCCGCGAGCACTGCGTAAGTGGCTGAACGTTTGCTTTGTTTACCATTGCCAATTAGCAACGAAACAGCAACGGTCAACATTGAGCAACGCAAGGGTGTAGAATCGTGATAAGAAATGCTGTGCTAAGTGTTTAAAACGTAAAGATTGCTTTAAATGCATCATGTTTTACAGTTTAATACAGACGCTAAACTTGCACAATTTGTTTACAATTTGACAAACAATAAAATCATAACATTCTGGTACAGCAAGTGTTAGTGTGATTATAAAGTTAATACATATGTACAAAAGGTTACCACTGTACATACAAATTGTGTATGTGTGTGTATACGCGTGGTTATAACATAGGCCTAAACACGTTTAAAGCGCCTAAATATATGCAACACGTTACGTTCGTTTTCTTTCGTAATGAATTCGTATTGAGTTATTGAAACATTGTTATAGCCACATCATGGAGCTAACGAATCATAATTGTGCAAAAATTTAGAATTATTTGATTTCTATCACCATGTTTTTTCAACATAAAAGTCAAAACTTGTTTCTTGAGATTCTTTTTCTGTCGGTAATTATTTCACAACTCAGACACATTATAACATAATACCCCATCACAATGAGGCACAGCAACGCACGCAGCCAGCCGAGTAGATACAGAAGTTAATTGAAAATGGAAAAGCACTTCTTAAGCACCCCCGCGAACAGCTTCGAGCACACTCATGAACGCTCCATTGAAAGAGAGATTTAAAAAAAAAACATGACGATACTCAAGAACCGGGCCTCGCGATAAGGGCAACTTTGGCGCACGACTTCACGCAAGTAACGATCGGTTAATGGTTAATAGAATCTTTACCTCCTACGCCTCACACTGTGCGCGTTTGATTTTGATGCTTTTTTCCTCCCCCTACAAGTGTTTGTATGTATGTACGCTGATCTTGTTGTTTTGTTTTGGCCGTTTTCCAAAGAAAACGTGAGGATATTGCGCAAAAAATTCGCAGCTCCAGCTTGCCACATTATTAGCAGCGGCTACCCATTGACGTCAATTGCCGCCGGGTGTTTTCGGGAAACACCGGCGTCTCTTTCCGCTCACCATCAATGGTCCGAAAATGACAAACAATAGACCAACACAAGGAAGCAAACCTTTTATCAATAAGAACGAACCAAAAGGGATGTCACTTTTTTCCCAGGTACGTACGTAAGCGATCGAAACGTTGAATGGCACGCCGTGCTTCATACATTGGCGCTTGGTTTGTCGGACCCTGTGTCGGAATTTTGCTTCCCGGTTTCGTCGCCCTCCAGTGAACGAAAAACCCTAAAAACCCATCCCACTATCCAACTGGTAACGGACGCGACAGAAATTAAATAAAACAATATTATCATCCACAGCAAAAATGTCAGCTTTCGGTGCAGTTTCACCTTTCGCTATTCGCCGCCCGGTGTTTATTACTCGTTCATTATTAAATACCTTACCGTGCCAGACCGTATTGCACGTACCCGCACGCAGCACGTGAAGGTGGGAACAGTTGGAACGTACATTGTCTCACGTTTCATTTGCCGGGTTAGCAAGAATATTCCACCAGGGGAAGAAAGATACTGTAGCGAACGTCTGCGAACCTGGACACATTCTTCGTACCGGATGGTCAGGATGGACGAGGTTGCAGTGCGATCGATCGAACCCAATCACCAATTCTAAAGGTCGAAGGAACAAACTATCAATTCGTCATAGTTTGTTAGGGCTTAACTTTGTGATTCTGACACTACGTGTTAGCTTCCCGTTTGCTGCTTCGTGGTATAAAATGTGATAAAAAGAGACATAAGCTTCCGGTGTCTCGCCATTCTTGGTCGGTCGCAGGATCGTTCGAAAACGGATGGTAGCTTTCACCAGGAACCGGCTACTTCCGGTCACAACAATCACTTGTCAAGTAAAGATTCTTATCTTCAGTCACCCTGTCAGTCAGGAGAAAATTGACTTACTTAGGGATAAGATCTCCAGTATGGCAAACGTTAACATGTAAAAAACGAAGAATCGTTTAATGCTTCTTAAATACTTAAATTCTTAAGCATTATTTTTCTGTTCTAACTTTGCTTTGAAATGAATTTGATATGAAATTAAAGTTTCTGAAGATTGCATGTCGTATATCTTTCAGTTAAAAACACATTGAACTAAAATAAAGAAAACAAACAACCTTGAAGCATGTGTTGAAAGGAATGAAAATCGCTTCCTCATCACTGCACAATGCTATTTCTTTCCATTGAACCTTTCAACACTAATATGCTACTCTGGCTTTATGATCGCATTGTTCCTTATCATGGTGAAACGGTTGAAAATCCTGAGAGTCCGATACCTCCACGGAAGGAATTTCTCTCGCACAAAGAAGCTACTAGCTTTTATCATCGCCGGGGTATCTTTTCCCTTCGTGTCGTCAAACCGTCGCGTCTGCTTTTGCCACAGTTAATAGCCAATATCGGCCCATCGTATTTCTATTTATTTGCCCATACCTAACAATACTGCCTTTCAGAGACAGGATATTTACTATTACGACCAGAAGGTTACACGTATCATCTACACATTAGTTTGCCAAGCGTGTGTTTCCAGCTGTGTGCAAACGTGTCTGAAGGTGAAGGTTGACGTTTGGAGCAATTTTATGGAAGACTCCAAGAGTTTTTTTAGACAAAGTTTCTGATTTGAGATAGTTCTGATTTTTTTTCAATAAGCAGGAAGGATGAATTGCAAATGCATTCTTTGACAAAAACAAAACACTCTAAACGCTACGTCCGGATGCTGTTGTGACAGCTCCGTCCATCAAACCATGAATAGTTAAATGCGGCTTCACGTCGTGATGATCATTTCGGATGAAATCATTTGCTTCAGGTTGCACCATTCATCTTATCGTTATTTAATGTAGACCACATACACGCTGCTGCTCGTTCGGAAACGGTACACTCGCTCAGTCAATGGGCACATGGTAGCCTTTTGCTTGCAAATGAAAACCCGCCTGCAAAAAGGGCAAAGTCTTCATCTACATACGGGGCAGTACGTGCACTACTATGCTTGACAGAATCAACATTGTTCTCGGTAGATGATTGGATTTTTTACCATCGATTGGATTTCTGCAAACACGGCAAGATAGTATGAGGACGCCGTAGGATACGCCGTACAAGGACAGGATTCAATACACCCGGGCACAGTGCGCCTCCATCGGAATGAAGGCAAAAAAATAAAATTCTACCCCCTGGCTGGTAGAAACTGTGCGGAAAGCAAACAGAGAGCGTTATTGGATCATCATGGGGAAGAAAGTAACAACAACAAACAATCGAGTAGTACAATGTGTTTGCTGGGAAAGCTTCGGTTGCGTTACTTTTGTTTTCATTTTTCTCACATGTGCATCGGTGCATAATCGAAGCAATTTGGGGTAAAAATGCTGATAGGGACACACCTCAATTCTCAGGCCGTCGGTAAAGCATTCCTAGGCTACGAATGAAACGGGGATGTCAAGTTCGATTTGATTAGACCGTTGATACATTTTCTCAACTCTTTCAACCATAATCTATCATTTTCATGCGCGATTGCCTCGACTATTATTTAATTTCATTACCTTTAAATCTACAAATGTTGAAATAATTGTACTACTTCTATATGTCACCCACGTGAAGTCAACTCAATATTACATCCAATTTTACCAAGAAATGACGATCTTTTAATGTTACCCTTTTGTTATTTCTTTCACCTTAAATCGAACATCTTACACAATTTCGTTCATTTCTACAGATCACCCTCAACTTCGATCCCAAATTTGTATGTTTCCAATCTAATTTAGCAGCCATACCCTCCCAACAAAAACAAAACACTATGCAACGCATTCCGAATCCCGCTAAAGTGGCCCTCCGCCAGCGTATCAAGCAGCAGCTGCACGCGCTAACGCCCGCCGAGCGTCAGCGACAATCGAGCATCATCATCGACAAGGTAGTAATAGCATTTGCCGGGCCCACGTTCGTAAACAGATCAACATTTACAATTGCCTACTATTTTTGGGCTTTTTCTGTTTCTATTCGCTTCCACTTTCTTTGTCCCCGGCACAGGTTACAGCACTTCCGTTCTACGAGCAGTGTCAAAGGATTAGCGTCTATCTCAGCACCGACACCGAAGTCAACACCCGACCCCTGCTGGAGCGCATGTTTCAGCAACGCAAACAGGCACGTGTTACGTTTATTCGCAATTCTACTGAAATGTCCTTCCTCCCCAAAACGTTCGACCTTCTATTGAGGAGTTCGTGTGCTTCGTGCCTCTGCATCCGGTTCGCTAAGCCTGTCTAAGGAAGGAGACTAGGGAATCGGTTTAGCGGCAGCCACAATCCGCAAGACCCGTGTATACGCATATATGTGTGTTTGTGTGTGGGTTGGTATTGCGATGCGAAATAAGAAGGGACACGAACGGATCCTGTTAGTAGCTATAAGAAGATAACAATAATTTAAAAATTCCCCCGAAAACGGGTACGGCGACCCGCAGGAAACGTTCGCACACTGAAGCTGAAATTGAACTTTGACCGTCTTTTACCGGGCGGAAACGAAATCATGAGCATAAACTGTGCCGCCTGCTTCTGTACCCCAGCCCCCTGACAGCTCTGCCACTGGCACGAAAAACGCAACCGAACCGTACAGAATGGTAAAGAAGTGTCGCATTGAATTATGCTTAACCGCTCTGTTCGGGAAATATTTTTCCGCGCTGCACCCAATTCCCACCCCGGGGGGATTCTCTACGACGGTTCTTTCCCCTGCTCTTTCCCCGGGTAAAGGAAGTATCCAATTGCGATGTTCGCTCCCCCGGCTGGTTCGTTGGCTGGCTGGTTGGCTGGCTGGCTTGACGTTAAGCTGGCGGGTGAACAGAATATCGAGTACGATAATTGCACCAGCCGAACCGTGACATTTCTAATGATATTGGCAAGCCCGGGCTGTTGCTAGCGGTGATTCCGTTTGGTGTTGGACCGGTCGACACCAAGCAACCGAACCAAGCAGCAATCATGAAAAGGAGCAGTTGATTTTATTCCCACGAAACACGGGCAAATTAATGTTTCTAGGTCAACGTATGTTTTACGTCACGTTGCTGATTTGTACTCGATTCGAACACATCATAAGCACTGCATTTTATACCAGCTTTGAACCAGCAGCTACATTTAAACCATTCAAATTAGCTCACTCTCAGAAAAGGATATGAAGAGCAACGTCCCCAGATCACACTATAAAGCCTGCACGAAACGTACGCATACAACAAGCATTATTAGCATCACACTGTTTAAGCTCCACGAAGCAAACACCACCCATGGGAGTTCTGTACAAAACAAACGAACAAACCCGAAGAAGGGCGCCACAACGAACGACAATTTCGATTGCCGGAAATCGGTGCGAAATTGCTCCTATTCTTGATGCTTCCCATCCTCATCGCACTCGCCTTATTGCTTTCGCTAAAATCTTTTTCTTTCTCTTGTTGCTTCCTCCGCACCCGACCCCTTCCTGGAATCCGACCCTACAGGTTTTTGTGCCGACGTACAACAGGACCGCGATGAAAATGGTACGAATCAATGATATGGAGGATTACGAGCGGCTACCGACGACCACGTGGAATATCAAGCAGCCCGCCTTCGACGATGTAACGCGCGAAGATGGTCTCACAACAGGTGGGTCTCGCTCCTTCCGGTCAGGTATCTGGATTTTTTTTGTAGCTGCAAAACAGGTGAAATGTGCTTGGGGTCAGAACATCATAAATTCTGGCGGCGAAGCGAACATCCTGGGCATAACGTTTGCTGTGCGGGTTCCGTTCCAGATAGATACCATTATAGCTCGAGACACGGCTAGTTTTTTCCTTCTATTTCGAAAGCTCATCTTGGCAGTATCACCTGTAAAAAAGTGTTTAAACTTTTGGACACAAAAAAAAGAAAATTATTAATGTTCTAAAGCATCTGCGTTGCGCCAGTTGAATCGATTTCAATTGCATACTTTCGGGCGCTTACGCCATTCCTCACGCTTATTACCGTTTTCTGCTGGAATTGTAGTAAAACTTTTCCTCTCTCTCTCTCTCCCTCTCCCTCGCTCTCTCATAACAGGATTCGATCTAATCATTCTGCCCGGTGTAGCGTTTACCCGGGCAGGTGGGCGTCTCGGTCACGGTGGTGGATATTATGATCGATTTTTGCACGAGTACTTTGGCAAACATCCCAACGGCCCGCAGCACACCACCCACCTGGTGGGGGTCGGATTTAGCGAGCAAATTGTGGCGGCCGACGAGTTGCCGTCCGACGAGCACGACGTATCGATTGATTGCATTGTAACGGCGGATTGAATAACGTAGCGGGCGACCGGTATTGTGCCGTTTAATTGCAGCCTGTTGAATACTCAAAATGGTTGGCAGTTAGAAATCACAAAGGAGGGTAAAGGGTTGGTTTTTAAACTGCCCATACCAGACACTTTTGACGTCAAAGGTCCTTTTTTTTAATTTTCAAACAAAATATAAGTAATACGAAATTCAAATTATTGCTTGCATTCCAATTCCCAAGATTCGACGTTTTGGCCTCGAACCATCCAATAATAACCCATTCGACCCCACGGCTATTTCAAAATCAATTTATAAAACATTTTCAATTAATAAACTTTTTTCCCTCTCTACTGTTTCCTAATAAACCATCCGCATTCTTTGTTTTGATCTTAAAAAAACGTTCGGCCACTAAACAAGCTTTTATTGTGTGTGCTTTTTTCAATCCTTTTATTATTTCATCCACTTCCTTTGCATTTCTTCGTTCGTTGGTCGCTATTTACAGCCTACTAAGGTATTTATCTATTTACATTTTCGTTCCGAGCAATAGCGTAAGCCTAGCTCGTCCATATTACTCGCTTGACATGATACTCTTAACGCATTTGTTGTTCGGAAAAATGTTTAAACCCGCAATGGGTTTCCTCATTTTTCATCCCTGCTCTAATGAACCATTTCCTTCATACCTTCTAATCTAATCGGCAGTACAACGTATTGACTAAAATCACAAGATAAAAGTTTTCATGTATCGTACATACTTTATAGCTTTTTCACCACCTAATGTTTCCTTGCTCTTTTACTCTTTTTCTGTTTTTACTCTTTTCAGCACCAGTTAAAACATAAATGATTTTTTCTTCTCCTCGCAAATGATGCTGCATTTTTATTTTATTGGTTTAAATATTCTTTTTTTACCATTTTTTCAGCACCATTCTGATAATTTTTAATTGCATAAATCAATGTCAAAGCTATTACAAGATTAACCGCAATCGTCCTCCCCTCAGCTTGAAACTGTCCCTGAAAAAATATGTACATTCACTACATTTTATTGCATGGAAATCTTTATGTTATCCGTTCCTCTCTTGCTGCTTGTGTGTTTAGCGAAAATTTACATCCCATCGCTTAACAACTCTCTAACATTTCCTTCAATCAACAAAGAGCAGCGAACAAAAATTACAACCATTTTCCCAGCAAAAAGCTCTAATCCACTCATACCCAGATAAAAAAAAGTGTAAAAATATTGGTGAAAATCGTCCAGTAGCGGTTTGATTTGTTGGCCCTTTTGTTCCTCATTTCCGCGTCGAACAGTGCTAAACATCCTGTTGACACCAAGCCTCACCCCGACGCTAACCCGACGCTCCCGATTGTTGAAAAGGTTAATTTGCTCCTGTTCTGTCGTCTTTTTGCTTTTGCTCTTTCTCTAATTTCATTGCCCTTCTCGTGTAACTTTTTATCCGGCCCCAGCATGTTCATTTCTTAGTAGGGAAGCATTTTTCACCACGCCTTCGCCTCGTCCTTCGCTGATTTTAATTATTTTAAACACACTTTCTGAATCCCTGCTGAAACAAGAGCTTGCCCGTGTTGTTCACCACTTCATGTTCGGTGGTGGTGCGGGAACTTTACCCGCCTTCCAAAGACAATCCAAGTTCCCGGGAAAAAGCCACCACCAATCGATACCCAAAAGGAAAGTAACACACCAACTGAGAACAGAGAGAGAGGGAGAGTTTTTCAACAGTGACATAAAACTTCCTGCTGTTCCTATTTGCTATTGGCGCGTGGTTCTCGACAATGCGCCACAGAGAAATTAAAAGAAACTCATCACTAGCGCGAATGGAAAAAGTAGGGCAAACGAAGAGGAAAAGTACACATCCAACAATGTACCAGCGTACCACGCCAGAACGTTGCCATTTTGTATCACTGTGGCGCGTCTTTGGAGAGTAAATTCAATTTCGATCCTTTGTCGGGAGGAGGGAAGGGAAGGGCTGGTATTTGGGGTTTTAGTCGGATGGCTGCTGCGGAACGATTTCAAGTACGTGGATGGTTTTACGTGGAATTTATCACCGTCAGAAACATCGGAAGTGGTGGTCGGAATGGCTGCGAAACGGAAACGGATCAATCCTAACTAGTCCTAACGGTGAAAGAAAAAAGGCAAGGAAATGTCTTCACTGGGTTTACAGGATCTCTTGAAGCGTGGAGCGCGATAAGATTTGTGCGGTGGTGCCCTTTGCCCAGGACTTCGCTTCCGTGTACTGTCGAAGTCGAAGTTTCTCTTCCAATAGGGAAGCAAATTAAATTCCTTAGGGAAATTATCATACAGCCAAGAGGGACAGGGTGGGTAACCGATTGGATGCAGTTCCGTCAAGCTGCAAGACAATAACGAAAAGAAAACTTGTTGTGCTTGTGCACAAATGAAATCAACCACAAACAAGCAAACCCGGAACTAATGGTGAGTTCTGAGGGATAGGGATGTTTATCTTCAGACGCTTTTCGTCGCAAGGTTTTATACCATGGACGGTTGAATTGCAAATCGCATTTCCGTCTTGCCGTCTAGACGGTACGACAGGGAAGAACTCCTGTCCTTATGATGAACTCGATCATCTCCGAGGAAGTTTTGCCGTCGTTTGCTTTATCAACTAACCTCACTATCCCCGTTCGCTTGCATTCCGTCGCTCGATTAACCTACTAACAGATGCATCTCACAGGGCAGATAGCAATCACAACGAGCAAACGAACAAAATGGGACAAAAAACACACACGAAACTTTATAATTGTCTCAAGAGCTTGACGATGGTTTCCATTGTAAAAGCAATCATCCGAGTGCGGCTAGAGCAATGCACTGGTATCGTAATAGGATAAGTATCCCTGTATCACGAACATCAAAAGAAGTTTTTTTTTTTTAAATTGGCAATGTAAGTTTTTGTGTTCCTTCAAAATGTTGTTAGTTGTAAACCTAGCAACGAAAACCATTTGAAAATAAACCAAAATCGACCAAAATCGGTCCAATTTAATCGACATTTGCTCGATCCATCACGAGCGAACATCCAA
>KI921799.1:2127-21831 GCA_000473525.2 Anopheles melas
AAAAAACTAATTTCAAATCAACAATATAGTGATTGAGCAAGTTATGTAAACAAAAACTCGTGCGCGCATGAAAGGGTGCGTTAAGTGTGCCAGGTTTGTTCCGTTGCAGTTTTCTATCCCTACTTTTGTTTGCATGCGCCTGATGAACTTTGCAACTCACTTTTAGCGAGACGACAACAAGCTTTGCGCTGGGTTTGAAGATAGCAGCAACGTCTATGAAGAATTGGCAATCAGTTTGCATCATTGCATTGAACTAATGCCATGATTTTTCATACACCATGATGTGTTTTTCTGCTTTTCTTCTTTCAAACAGGTTGCCCTTAAATATTTCAAGAATTTTAGTTGTACAATTGTTTGATTTTCAAATTTCAGAATAATTACTGAGCTGGTTTTTTGTTGAATTTGAAACAATATCATTGCTATAAATAAGACATTGTAATGACGATTCTTAAATTTAATTAGTGCAATTTGTTGACTAGAATAAACTAAAGTTCTCCATTTTGTGGTACGAATAATGAAATGAAAAGTCGTAACTAAATCCTCTTTAAATCTTTGTTGTAGAATTTTGAATGTTGAAGTTTAGTTTAGTATATTTTAAAATTTTTGAGAAAATGTTTATCTTTTTATGATTGTTAAACTTATCGATACATACACAAACATTCAAGTAAGGGACACAAAAAAAACATAAACTAGCGTACATTTTATGTAGTATTTTGTTTTTGCTCCAGATTCACAAGAAAAATTACACTTACTATTTACACATGCTAATCTGTCCCTGGGAGTAGGAAGTAGGGTGATCGGTGTCCAATTTTTTGGACATTTTTCCTGGATCATGTTTTGAAGTTTTCCCTCGATGACTACGCTGCGTGACACTTTGTTTGGTTTAAGTTTTGCTATTTCCAACCATGTTCTCAAGCAAGATGATCATGATTTGTTCGCCAAGTGTTCGTTTTTTTTTGCTGCTCGTCCAGCGTCCTATTCTCCAGGGTACCGTTGGCAGTTGTTTTGCAGTTAAAAGACAACTTTTCGTGGTGTTTTATCCGTTGTGTTGCTAAAAGTCGCATCTGAAGAGAGCGTTCTTCCGGTCCTGATGTCGTTGATTTGAACGATTTCTTTTTTCAAACTCAACTTTTTCGCTTCATTATAGCCAACGTGAAGTTCATTAAATTGTGAACTCTGTGCAGCTTGGGACCGCACCCGTTCGCACGTCGTTGCGCTGCCACAGTTTCGTCCTGGTGACACGTAAACCGTTTCCGGATGCTTCTCCCGCTAACGCCAAAGTATGTTTGAGTGTGTGTGTGTGTGTGTGTGTGTATGTCAAACGGCACAGGATTAACTTTGCTGTCACGCTTCATCCGGCGCTGTTGGTGTCGTTGCGCCTGCTCGGGCTGTTGATTTTTGTCACAATTTTTACAAAACCACTCTACACTCGGTGTCAGTTTTGTCATCCCGTCTTTCTCGCTTCTCTCCATGTAGTCGGATGAGAGTCACATGGGAGCACGAAACCGGAAATGAAGTGACTCATTATACGCTTCGAATAACTGTCAACACCGATTGCAACTTTGCTGTTCCTGTTTAGTTTTATGCTTTTTTTTCTCTGATTTTGTATGGCTGTTTCGAAGTGGATGTTTATGGATTTTCTGCCTGAGAGTTTTGGTGCTATGTGATGTTCACTCCGCCATTACGCTTCAAAGAATCGACAAGTATAGTTTTTTTTTGTTTGGAGTTCATGATACAAACCAGTAGCTGCGCAGTTCAACGAATTGCACAAATAATAGCAAAATATTATAAATTTAACGCAAGCTTCTTTGATAAAAATTAATTGGTCGATTGAACATTCTTGAGTTGGTATTAATAAAATGTT
Source organism: Anopheles melas (assembly GCA_000473525.2). Lineage (NCBI taxonomy): Eukaryota > Metazoa > Arthropoda > Insecta > Diptera > Culicidae > Anopheles > Anopheles melas. The sequence continues at coordinate 3,992 of KI921799.1, forward strand.
TAAAAAAGAATTCCACAGATTTGGGATAGTTTCTTATTCTTGCGCTCAACAACCGTTATCGTTAAGGCCTGTCTGTACCACTTGTGGGTTTAGCTTTCAATGACTTATGGATAGCAGGATACTTAGCCCTATGTATGGCCGCACGGTCTATTTGGGGCTCGAACCCATGACGGGCATGTTGTTAAGTTGTACGAGTTGGTGAATGTATCACGAGATCGGCTTTATAGTGGTTTAAAGCAAATTATTAACTATAAAGAGGAACAAATAAATAACATGAAATACAAGGAGAGACGGGGAAAGTGAAAGCAAGAAAGAGAAAGAAAGAGAGAAAGCAAAACAAGAGAGAGAGAGAAAAAAAGAGAGAGAGAGAGAGAGAGAGAGATAACCAGATTGCCGACGTTACAAAAGAAGAAAAATCTGTCCAAAACGGCATTTTATTCTAGGGAACATGGAGATCTGTAAGAGACTTCTCTTGCTAGAACAGACTGGGCAACTTTGGGACAAACAGACCTTATCCTGAGTAGAGGGACACTTCATGCGCATTACTTACAGAAGATGAATATACATTTGTCTCCCTGACTATTTTTTTTCTAACGTGAACAAAGCGGGGAATCACAAGGACATGTATTTACTCTATTAATTCAATATTTTTTACAGATAAAATAGTTGGGGAATTAAATTTCATTTCTTTCGGTGTACGAAAAGCTATTTTCTGATGAATATTTAATGAAATATAGCAAAAAAAAACAAAATTCACGTTCTGGTGGTCTATAGCGAACTTTAGGTGTAAGAAAAGCCAAATTTCACGTTAAATTTAACTGGAGCTATAACCTACGCTTTAGACACGCATGACTTATAATGGTAGTATTATACATCTATCTAACTAGTCGCCTTTCGAATGTTTTTGTTATAGCTCGCATGGAAATGAGTATCGCCGGTCACGTTACGAAGGTGAATGTTGGGTGAAATTCATTTACGCAAAACATTCTTCTTTCGCAGAAAAAGTGTTTCGATTACGGTACTAAAGAATCAACGGAACTATGTTGGCACCAGTGCGTAACTGTGCGAGTAAATTGGTATTGTGTATATGCAATCGTCTGTACTGAGAATTGCTCTTTCTTCTGTCTAATATCATTGCGTCTACTAAATACGCGTTATATTTAAACTTCGCTAGAGCAGTTCCACGGGGGAACGGATAATCACACGCCGTGTCTAGAACGTCCGGTTGTTCTAATGAAAAAGTATAACACAATCAATCGATCAGTCGGATGGAGGGGCAGGGGAGGACCAAAAAGGACATCCTTAATCGGGTATATCCCTTTTCCCAGTATTTCAGTCCCCTTGTTGTTCCAGACCCTTGAGGCTGTGGAGAAGTTGTTCACTTTCCCGGCCCGTGGTCATGTACCTACAGCGCGCGCGTGTGTTGTTCGTGCGCATCGTGGTGCTCGAAGATAAACGACCAAACACTGAACCGGATCGATCCCATCCGAAAATCCATCGTCCCGCCGTGCAACCCATCAGTTTGTTTCGATGCTGCCGGATATTGACGGGCGTTTGCGCTGTTTACACCGGGGGAATATTGATTCAATCTTAACGATATGTAAATCAGCGATGTGCTTTCCCCGACCAGCGATTGAGGAAGCCGAAGGGGTAATGGAGGAAAATCAAAATCGACCCGTGGTACCATCACCAAACAAGGGTACCGCATCCTTCGATCCATCAGCCGGCGGGGTGGTCGGTGACCTGTTTGTTTAGGATTTCACATTTAATTTTATAAAGTCGTTTGACGTTGCTTTAAGTGTGCTTGGGGAGTGTATATTGCGCGTTAGAGCGTTCGGATGCTGCTGCAAGGGGAAAGTAAAGGTGTTCTTGATGGTCCTCTTTTCTTTTATTCCTGCCCGCTGATGCGGTTCGCTTCTTTTGTTGGTTAATATAGGACTTTAACGTGAGGTTCCCAGTGTCGGGGCATCGGAGAAGCTTTGAGGTAAGCTCTTGTGCCGAACGCCAAACCCAAAACGACCGCCCGATGTGTGAGTTTTCCCACGCACTGGAAGACAGGCGGTTCCTGTGCAAGCTATTCCCCGCACGTACGCAGTGCTTTATCCCGGAGGGAGTGCTTCGAAAGGCTACGCGCCTCGTTGATCATTTTCAGCCCCCTGTTGTTGCTTGCGTAAAGAGAAACGGTGCCCATCAAGAGGGAAGGGTCAGCTACCGGTAAACCAATCACATCATACCATCCGCGGTAGGCCAACTGCCGGATCTAATCGATATGCAGTCCTGTACTGAAGCGGTGAAAAGGGCCAGGTCCCCGCAGGGTGGTGGAAAGCGATTTTGTTCGCTAGGAATCCCGTTTAGTGCTGACGTGTTTTTCGGCGATAAACAACAACAAACGGTGCGTGCACATGTTCACCTGAATCTCAAAGTGAGCCTTCCGGGCGGGGAAGGGTCTGGGACTAATCTTTGGCACGGTGGCGATGGCGCACATCCGTACCACAGCACTGGATAGCATCTATGCCGCGGGTAGGTGCATTAGGTGGGCGTTTGGTATCGTTTCCATAAAGCACCCATGTCATGAGGCAAGGCTTTAAAGGACAGCGCTGGTTTTCGGGCAAACAAGGTCCGCTAGCTACGGTACTCCCAGAGCCAGAGTGACGTGGGAGCGTTAAGTGAAAATTATCTGTTTGATGGGATGACATGGCAACGTCTTGATGAGATGGTTTTGTTTACGTTTTTGATCAGTGGCATATCTTGGGGGAATTGTGTTTACCTTTAAAACGCATCGGAATGGAGAGAGGGTTGGTAAATATGAGGCAGTTTTTTTGGTTTTTAGAATACATCTCCCACATGTATTGGCTTCCGTGACAAAAAAAAACAACATTGTACTATATAATATTTCATAAAATGTGTGTGTTTCCAGAAGTGCGATAAACGGTAGAGTAAAATAGATTCAAGGGCTGGTCTTGTGGTACAGTCGTCAACTCGTACGACTTAACAACATGCCCATCATGGGTTCAAGCCCCGAATAGACCGTGTCCCCATACGTTGTACTAACTATCCTTTTATGGTAACAAAAAGTCACTGAAAGCCAAGCTCACTTCACTAGTGGGTACAGGCAGGCCTTGACTGACAGCGGTTGTTGTGCAAAAGAAGAAGAGAAAAGAGATACGTCGGCTATTATAAGGCCTGACAGATTGGGTACACATTTAGTGACGTATTGATAACTAAATACTAACAGAATTTATCAAATTTCTACAAATGCATATTATTTATCCTTGATTTTCACCCTCAAAAGGTAAAACTTAAAATATTGTGTAAAAAATTCAATGTAATAAACTATTTACGAAGTTATCACGGGTCGCATAACAGGCTCGAAAGCCATTAGGTTGGAGACCCCTGCTGTAGAGAAATTAGGTGACGATAGCTTGTTAAAGGTCGCTTTAGACCTTGTGTGAATGTGAACGTGAAATTTTCTTTTTTGTTATATTTCGTTGAATCTTTATTAAAATATGGCTTACGTACACTAAAAGAAAGGATGTTAAATTCCCCAACCATTTAGACTGTAAAACATATTGGCTGGTATTATTGAATCCGTTCGTAGCGGGAACGTACGACGCTCACATGAAATTCTAGGGATGGCAACACATTTCTTGAGCCCGGTCCTACAACACCGCGGTGAATAACTGTAGCAACCATCTAGTACGTTAGGAAAATGAGTGTCGGGACGTACGCCGCCGCTACGAACGGATTCAATAATACCAGCCAATAACTGTGCGGAGCACACAAGCAGCACAGAAACTGTGCGGAGCACACAAACTGTGCGGACTGTGTGTGCCGCTGGTATAACCAGCAAATCAGAGTCGAACAAACGTGAGGATTTCCCGTCAGACATCTCGGACAAACAAGACAAACATCGTCTTGTTCGATTGGTGTCAGAGCGCGGTGTACGCCGCCGCTACGAACGGATTCAATAATACCAGCCAATAACTGTGCGGAGCACACAAACTGTGCGGAGCACACAAACTGTGCGGAGTACACAAACTGTGCGGAGCACAAAGACAAACATCGTCTTGAACCGATCAAATTCACAACAAATGTGGTGTCTTGTTCGATTGGTGTCAGAGCGCGGTGTACGCCGCCGCTACGAACGGATTCAATAATACCAGCCATTGTTTTCATCTATATTTTGTGGTGAGGATTGCAACGGAAGGTAGTGCAGTTGATGTGGTATTTAATGTTATAATCCAAGGAGCTTTATTGTATGGAATAAATACGGATTTATTTCAAGCCATCTGCCAACTGCAGTCAATTTCTTGAGTTTTAAATGTTGAACGGAATGTGCAACAATCGTCATGTGAACAATTGTACAACATGTCATGCCATGGGCTTTGTTATCTGATGGATACAACACTCATATCCCGCCATACGCTCATATGTGTCTAGGGTACACTAATGATTGGCTGAGCAAAATAATTAAAATAAATGGAATTTGCAATATTATTCTAGCCGTTGAAGGTACTCCTTGCGGAATAAAATAACTTATTGCATAAGCACCAGTATTGCACATAGAACTGAAAATGGCATTGTGAAAATTAATATTATAAAAAAATATATAAAATATTATAAAAAAAGAAAAAAAATATTATCATGAATACTATATTAATATTAATTATGTTACGTGGAGATTGAAGGATGAAGGAGAAAGAAAGGAAAATGATATTGGTATAATCAAAAATGGTGGGAACAAGGCTGCAACATAATTGCAAATGGAAATAGTAGCATTTTGGATATAATAAATGTGACAAAAAAAGAATGGCTAAGAACCGGGATAATAATTGTATAGGAATCTGTAGCACGATCGGAGCACGGTTATGTAACTGAATTGTAAATAGACATAAATAGGACACATACTGTGTATCTCTCTGTTAGGATGTAAACCATTCAATGTACTTTAAAGATGTATTTTTTCAGTTTTCGGCTTTAACAAAGTTGAAATACTTTTATAAAGTTGTAAAATTTTGTACTTAACAATTTTCATCCTTTAAAGGCAGTATATTTGTGACCAGAAAAAAATCAGTCTTATAGAATCAATCTTCAAGAGCTGTGCTGAACTAGGGTTGTCTAACCAATCAGTTGAGTATTCTAAACTTATTAAGAAATTGATTCAATTTTTTATTCATACCGCATGTATATTCATGAACGAAATGGAGCCCTATTTCTACAAACTATTACAATAATGTAATGCAACTTTGATAAAAAGACTGTTTTATAAAAAGCAGAAGGGAACAAGTTGTTTGAGAAAACATTGATGTTAGTGCGATTTACATTATAATTGAATACCTATCTAGACAGGATTCGACCGAGAGTTAAAATAAAACAATTTATAATTAATACTACACACAAGATTGATTCTGTTTGTTTGTAAGACATATAAGAGAACTACAATGCAATTTAATATTAAAATAAAATGAATAATCGCCAAAATTACACCTCATTAATGTCAAATTTTATTGTCAGATAACGCTTCATAGGCGTATCTGATTTGTATTCGATTTGGTTGTAGAAAATGAGCATCTTACCAATATGTCCGTCATGCCAGCACTCTCTTATCCATGCTACAATGTTATTGTCTCTTTACCTAAAAAAGTATTAACTGCGAACGGTATGTCGGGTTATTTCGACCCATATTCCTTTGAACAATACTATACAACCGCAAAAGGCTATATCTCATGCACATACAATACACCGATAAACTGTGTTATAGGTAACAATAAACGCCCCCTTCTGCTTCCCCCGCAGTTATTTTATCTATTGTTCAAAAGTTCAAAAGAATTCCTGTTCAAACAGCACTACTCATTAGTGTTCTAAGTGAGTACTCGAATGCAAATGCATCGCGAGAGATTTTGTTGTACCGAGCAACACGTTCGCCTAATGCATCCAACTGCTCTATCGTTAATACTATTCAATCAACGTATTTGCTAGCGTTTCAAATTGTAGCATTGTAGCCGGAAATTTGAATGCAAACCAGTTTTGGCTATTTGTATGGAAAGTACTCGGGCTGCATTTACTGTGCTTCTTTTTGCACCGGAAACAGATAAACGTACAGCACTCAGCCGGACCATTATTGCACCGGTGTGCAATTTGCAACCGATTGCCCAATGGCAATGGATCTACTTTAGGTGAGTAAATGTAATATATTGTGAGTGTTTCGTTGCTGCGTGCTTTCACTAATCTGTCGATCGATATCTCCCGAGACTCCGGTGGATGTGTGCGCCTAATCCTGCCCAAATGCTTTGCGAGCAATGGTTTCTCAAAACATCAAACACAAACATGCACAAACGTGAAGCGGTAGTGGCGTGTCTTAAGCTGACACGTGTCTGTTCATTTCGGAGCAGTATAAAGAGGAACCTCGGAAGGTAACCGAATGCGGGGAAGTTCCCGGAGGGCGCTAGGGCGCACAAAATGCAGAGAACTTACCAGACCTGTTTCAAACTTTTGCAGTACAACGCGTAGTAAGCGGATCGCAGCCTTGCTTTCCATGGATGCAATAGCTGGATGCAATCTGTCGGATTTCGGTTTTATTGACTTTTCCGCCACGGTCAATCTTGTGTGCAGGTAAATGGGAACGTGTTTTGTAAGTTCATTCTGCATCTGGCAAGCTTAGTCGTTACCTGTGAGCTGCAACAAACAAATCGCACGAATCGGAAGACAACTCACCTGAACAAAGTAAGGCAACAGAAAAGCACCTCGGCGGTACGGACCGTGTGCCCGTGTCCTGCATCACAAACAAGCGTTCTTGGCCGAGTAATATTCCGTCCACACTGGGAGCAGGGTGTATCGGAATGGAAACACCTGCCCAATCCTTGCTTTACACAAACGCAAAGTTTTCCTGAGTAAATAGCACACCGTCTTCTTTTTTCTTTCCTGCCTTCCTCCGGTGTTAGTATTTGCAAACAGATGTTTGCTGTTATGGTGTTTGCAGTGAGGTGTTTTTTTTATATTTTTTTACATATAAATCTATTCCTATTTCACTGGCTCCTGATTGCTCATCGTGATCTGACAGTGATAAAGTGGCGTTAAATGAACTGCGAATGGAGTGGATTGGTTTGGGTAGGTTTGTGTATGTGTGTGTGTGTGTGTCTGAGTAGGTCTGTAAAGAACGTGGGTACCACCTAGTCGTAGTCAGCTTTTTAATACTGCCAGTCTCAATTGACAGGCGCAAACGACCACCGGAAGCGATTGTGCTGTTGTGTGCTTTAGATGAGGCTAACGATTAACTTTCACGCCGCTTTTTTAAACCTTCTTCAGCGGAAACGCTCTCGAGTGATTCGAGAAAAATAGGATTTACAAAATGCCTTAATTTTTTCGTAAGCCGAAAAATGGAAATCGAGACACTCCTGTTCAATTAATGGCTGATCGATGTAATGTTGGTTGCCTCGGTGTTGCCTCTTGCGCGACGTGTAATACCGACGATACGGTACGCTTGATTGATGACTGATGGACAGTAGGCGTATCTTTGCTGGTCAGAAGGAAGCAGAGAAAACGAGAGGGAGAAACTGAGAGAGAGAGAGAGAGAGAGAGAGAGAGAGAGAGAGAGAGAGAGAGAGAGAGAGATAGACTGAGAGAGATAGTAAGAGAATAAGAGTGTGGTTGGTGGGTGGTGTTGTTCGACAAAAAGATTAGTGATAACCACAGTACCAACAACCATTGAATTGTGAGGGACCTCAATCCAGATTTAAGTCTTTTGCACGGTTGCTACGGAAAGGTGGCAGCAGTAGGTTATCGAGGCAAATGAACTCCGGGGAAATCTCGGAGATTGAAATGGCAAATCAATCAGGAAAACCTGGTATGGCAACCGGCCTGAGGTACTTTAGAACGAAAAACCTTTCCCCTGTGTCGTGCTGGGCAGTTCTACGGGTCAAATGGTTTCAGTACGCAACTGATACGTTTAAAAAAATAAAACAAGCACTTCGCTGTTCGGAGAAGGGAATTCAATTATCAGCAGACAGTAAAATCTTCAGTTCGCGCGACGTATAAGCAGATTGATCCTAAAGCGATGGCAGATGAAAGCGTTTTGAAGCGACGGGCTGGAATGGAGGCAATTTAGGTTTATTTTGTTGTTGTGAAGCTGGTACACTTGTTGATGTGATTCTACCATCTTAAGCAGTGTTCTAGATCACAGGACAGATCACAGAAATTATTTTGTTTACTAAAAAATTGAATTAAAGTATTTTTTTCTTTGTACATGATAATGTGCATGATTTACCATGGTTGAAGTGTTCAAAGAAAATTGTGTTTTAGAACAGAAATATAATTTGTTGATTCCATTGTGTAGCTAATTTTATTGATTAAAAGGAACGCCAGAGAGCTAAGGTGATTGAATTGATAAAAATCTATCAATATTTTTTACAAATATTATTTAGTTTCTATCACTACAAGTTTCTGTTTGTATCGGCGTGGTTGCGCATGTCCGTATCTCAAGATAAAGTTCAAGTTTCTAAGTACTTTGAAAAGATGGAGTATAAGTTTTTCTTCATTATGTTGTTATATATTTGTAATATAAAGATGAAGTACTTGTTGAAGTTTTATTTCATAATTTTGTTTTGTTTCTATTAACCAAGAGCTTGCAACAATTGTGTATTTATTCATTATCCTTGGGTGCGCTAACGTTTGCATTAAATATGTATTTTTTTTGCGAATGGCTATAGAAAACAACTAAGACAGATATTTGCTTTCCATAACCATCGGGATTGTATGGGCATGGTTTGAAGCTGTAGAGAGCTGCTTCATTCATGATAGTATTTTTTCATACAAACTTACAATATTTATCAGCCAAAACTATATATTTAATTTTGAATTGACTTAGAAATATGGAGGAGAAAAAGATCGATTGAGTTTTATTTGGTTTGAATGGATATTATTACAATTATACCCACTCGTTCTGTTTTATTTATTGACCAAATTAATTAACAGTGGTGCAAATTTCCGTAAAACCACAGTTTATTAATTTCAAAGCTAGGTGACATTGACTAAAAGTGAATTAGTAAAAGGTCTATTGCAATTGACTTCTACTGTGGCTTTAGTTGATGTTTTTAATGATACTTGAAATAAAAATGTCTATAAATGTACTTCAAACTATACTCGTGACTCAGCGGTGAGAAATATAAATCGTGCATCAGCAGCCACAATTTTGTTTATAGATTTTGCTAATAAGTGGAATACATTTAAGAAAAACAATGGAAATGTTTTTTTTACAAGAATTAGAAAAATGAATCAATGAATGAGCAGCAAAAGAAAACGTTACGAAATGATTTCAAAGAACGTAAGCTTATCCTGCAAATAAAATACTTATAAATTCTCTCCAAAAGGATAAATCACATTGCGATAGTAATAAACCACACTTGTCGGAATAAAAATATTTATTGCGTATCGCCCCACAACTGTAATATATTTCGATATATTTCTAATTTAGTCATTTTAGTTTAGAATCAAATCTTTGCCCGATGCAAACCTTGTTTCAACGAATTCAAAGAAGAGTTACAAATTAGCCTTAAAGACGAAGCTTAATTAAATGAGCATGGCTGTATCTGTTGATCGGTACTGGGTATTGCTACAAGAATCTGTGCATGCAGCTGCACGGTTGGATCTTTTCACATTGCCGGAATATTGAACCAAGTTTATGTGGAACAGTACACTCTTGGTTCGTTGTTTCAGCGGGAAGAAAGAAGAAAGTGTTTATGCTAGAGCTCTTCTTGGTGAGTTAAACCAAACATGCATCGATTTACAGCCATGTACTACCTGATGCAGTAATGCATGCAAATATCTGGAACAGAGGGCGGAAACGTACACTCCATGAAATGAAAATAAGGAAGTGCAATGAAAAGCTAAAAGTGCACAACCGAGCTAGTAGTGCATTGCGCTGGTTAAAACATTTCCTAAAAACGATGGAAATAAATATTGTCTTTCGCTGAGCATTTCTTAGCATTCGGATGTTAGGTTCTTGTCGATCGTTACTGAATAGACAGGACCGACTCGGTGTCAGGTGCAAGGCGCACGAGTGAAATTAAAAATTCCACCTTTGCCGTGTAATGCCACTGGCGCGTAACATTGCAATGATGACTGTGCGGGACATTTGGACGGTACCAGCGGTAGGAGCGCTGTTTTGCTATTGAAGCCAGCGCACACAAGGTACTTTTTATGATTACGTGGCAGAATGTGAAACTGCTTCGCTGACTGCGAACAATTTGTCCATTACAACCATATTTATGTTGCATGTCGTTCGCGAGCGCGTTCGTTACTAATTCTATCCCTTCCATGCGATGATAACGTTTCCGTATAATGTGTATGGAACTTTTTTAACCTTTTTCCTTAAGAGTGAATGAAAAATTTGAAACTCACTCACTCACACATAGGCAGGAAAAGGGAGGGCCGGCTAGTGAATCGTTATTCAAACATTTTTAGCCAAACAGATGAATCTGTTGAAATGTGGTATATTCTGGGCACCAATACCCAGGCGTACGCAAACCATGCAGTCAAGCACAAAATGAATGTTTAACGAGCCGCGTACGCTCATGTATCAGCCGTGCCACACCCGGTAATCCCTTGTACGTGGTCCGTGCAAAGCGGACGTAGAGCGGAAAAGAAATTACTTTTGATTACAGGTAAAACGATATCCGAAAAAACTAATCTAGCATGAAAAATTAAATAAACTCGCATAATGGGACGGGCATACAGGCATCGGAATGTTGCCGAACTGAATATCGCCTTTTCGCCGGTGCGCTGGTAGAATGTCGAACTTTTTTGTTGTTGTGGGTTCTTTCTCTATCATGCTCGTCCCTTACGGGTAACACGGTTTATATTCGATTCTGCGTTTTTTTTTCAAAGACACGGGTGTGACAAGGCACAAAAAAAACTCAACCCTGTCCCTGGACGCGATCACCACCGAACGCCTCTGGAGGCCGTTTGCTAGTGAATATCTTAAATTTTGGCCAGAGGTTTTTGGGATTTTTATCGCACTTCCCCACGGGAACGGGTTGGGGGTGCAAAAGGTGTAAAAAGTGGTGTAATCGTTTTGGACAGCTCTGGGTAATATCACAAAGCGGGGGCTTGAGCTTGCTTATAAGCTTTTTCGTTTTCCATTTGCGCTCGGCACTCGCTAGGGTTCCTAAACCAAAGCCTCAAGAAGTTTGTGTGATGGTTTAAAATACAGAAAAAAAACATTAAAAAGCGCACAAAAAATTGGTTTGAGTTGCGGTCACATAACGAAGCGGAAGAACAAAAAAAGTCAAACGAGTCATCTCTAACGCTCAGATGACTCGTATTTCCTAGCAAAAGCCCGAGGGCAGATAAAAAAAACTGCCTGCCCAGGAAAAAATGTATGAAAAGATACAGAAAAACTGAATTGTAATTGAGCCTGCTAAAAGAACAAGGGACGAACAATAATCGCATGATGGTTGGTTGCGGAATGTGGAGCGAGCGTTCCCGGGACGATGGGAAAATAAATTGATGACGATGGGAGCGAGCGCCTGCTTATAGCAACACAACGTAAACAGTTTATTTCAGTCACATACTAAACACATTCCCGTACGATGAAAAATGCTCCCCCGAGGCACTCGCGGGCCATTTTTTCTGTATCTGTTTTGATGCTACGAGCCCGCGCCGATATGAAGAGTGGCGCACGTATATGCCGTCGAAATCTGAATATTTGAAATTGTTGCAATTCATGTGTGGCTCGTGTTGTTTTCGCGGCACACACGCATTCCACGTGCAACGTTGTTTTGTGTGAGGATTTTCCGGGTTTTTTTAATGTGATTTATTTTTGTTTTCCTAAAAACTACGTTGTACACATTGTCTGTTTGAGTTGTAAATGATGCAATCGGTATTCTTCGGTTGGCTGGAAGGTGAAAGCTTGATGCTGCTTTATTGATTTGGTTTATAAGAAAACTAATTGTTCTACAACAAGGAAACACAGTATATTAAGGTACAGTAGTGTTGGGAATAGGGCCGATCTCATAGACCATTCGTCAACTCGTACGTCTTAACAACGTGCCCGTCATGGGTTCTATCTCCAAATGGACCGTGCCCCCAATAGTAGGACTTACCATTCTGCTATCGGTATTCAATAAGTAACTGAAAGCCAAGCCAACTAGTGGTTCAGGTAGAAAATGACCGGCAATGGTTGTTGTGCCAACGAAGACTAAGAAGTGATGGAATGACTACTCATTAACTTGAGTTAACCCAGAGTTTGTTAGTAGGAATGGTGAGCTAAATCTTTAACTCACTTTTCAAGAGGTATAAAAATTACATCGGGAGTGGGAGAGGATATTTGTCAACTAGCGACTCAACTAGCAACTAGTTTGAGCAAGGTAGTTTGAGTTATTCGTGAGTTTAATAGCTCATCCAAAAATTAAATCAGCATTTTTGTTTTAAATCTTCGTAGCGATTTTCGTATTCACTCTGAAATGATAAAATGTACTTACGAACAATAGAAATTAGTTAATTGTTCGTTAACATGTTTCTTGAAATGATAGTTGTTGTAAATGTTAAACGATAGTTGTTGGTGGTTATTGTCATGTTATAAAATTGTTTAAAACACTATTCAATAATATCGGTATGAGTAAAAGCTTTGAGTTTCAGAATTATTGTTACATTTCATTTGGTTAACTAATAAAACCAATACACTTGAATAACATGTGCCAACGCATGAAATCGAGCTTGTGGGTTCTCAATTCTTGTCATTACATATGGAATTGTACAAAAAAAATCGATTAATGTGATAAGCTTGATTGATTCGCTCGTGGGCACTTTTTTCTACATATTATTTTCTTCTTTTATTTTTTACAATTTGTTATTCAATTTTAATGCAGTATATTTTTTTCTTCATTTGGTTACCTATTGATTTTTGGAGCAGTTTTTTGTTAAACTTAGATAAGTACTTAACATATAATATTGAAAAAAATAATGCAGTTCTTTTACTTTGTTAGGAACTAAATAGATCTAAAATAACTGTTTACATGTCACGAGTGAATATTTAATTTCGCTCATGACTGGAATGATATTTAATATTAAATGAAATATAGGACTTTTAGCAAAGACAAAAGTTTTTAAGGTTTAAGGATTGACAAATTGTCTCTTTAATATTTTTTTCATTTTGTTATGTAGTAAAAGGGTAGTCCTTACATTGACACATACTCATGCATTTTTTATTACTCATTTGCAACATTCTGAAAGTGCAACATCAAACACTTGAAAAAGGTATATTGTATTATACTGGTCTGAACGATATTCGCCTGATTTGTTTTGATTTACTGTGGAATTCATAGGAACGCAAAGAACATCAAACAAATTGTCAAATTCGAAACGATGCGCTGGTAAAAACTACTACGAAATTAATCTATACGAAGCAATTGCTAATAATTAGTATTTTAATAAATCAAACCCTACCCACCACCCACGAATCCGTACGCAGTTGAAACTAGCTCGGTGGAGGCCGACAGGCCAATATGGTATTGATGCTGTTTTTTACCTATCCTGCCTTTCACCGTTGGAAAACAAAAAACCCTTACTGTCTGGTTTGCTACGATGGTGCATCTCTGTAACAGCGGTGATGCTGTACCAGCTCCGAACGTTTAGGTATGCCGTGTGGTGCCTTGCAACACAACGTAAGGATATAACGCGATTTCCTAGTCGTTAACAGGCATATTCCCCAGAAAAAAAGGAGAGCACTTTCTTAGCGAGCAAGGCATCCCTTAAACTTCGCTCCATTCCGCCACCGTTCTCGATGTTGATCGTCCCTGCCACAGCTAGGAAAACCATCAGTGCAAACAGTTTCCATAAAATAATATTTATTGTTTTCTGAAAGCTATAAATTAATTGCTTTTATGGAAGCGGGAGCAGGAAGAAGAAATGTGGGCATGCGACGCCCAGAGGCAACGTCGGAGTGAATGTAGGTGACTGTATTTTTCTGTTTTTTCTTTGGGGCTCCCAGCTTTGGGGCGAAACTGTGGGAAATGCTTTTCGAGCAGTGTTTGCCGCGAGCGGTGCGCGAGTCAGAAGATGAGAAATCTTTAATGCAAAGAACTGCGAAAGAAAAATGCACGATGCGAAAGTCCAAGAAACCGGAAATGGAAACAATTGAACCGTGGGCAACGCTCACAGGAAATGGAGAATCTAGTAGGGTGGCAAAATCTGGCGATGTTCTGGTCGAGTTCGGTCAGAAGTCTTTGGAAATTGTTGCAAGAACACTGTGCCAGCCGGTGGGGCAACATGTGGTCGAACGAGGTTTTGAAAAGTCAAAAGAAGTGGTATTGGAGTCTAAATTCGCCTCGTTGGTTACATGTTCAGGGACGCCCGGGTGTTATGAGCGGGGACATGCAAGTAGCGGAAAAACTGGCAATTTGGTGAATTTAGTCGAACTGGTAAAACAGAGGATTGTTTATTGGGAGTGACGCAATCAAATGACATTGAAAGAAAACCATTTTTTTTAAATAACAGATGTTTGTTTATCATAGAGAGTGGTTCGCAGTAGATTTAAATAAAGTTGAAAAAGCATTTGAATTACATTTTTGGCACAACACTTACTTCCCAAGCCATCGATCGATCTGTAACTAAAGATGCTGCACTTGTGGCCTTACAGTTGATACCTTTTGTGCACTTTCTATAGGATTATGTTATTTGTGGTATTTTGCAACTCGTTCTGTGTTTCAGCGAAAACGAAACGCTCCAAAGATGACGACACTTTGGAGGAACTTACCTTTCACTCCCGCTCCCTGGGTGCGTCCTTTAAGCTTCCGCCCGAAGGTCCACCACTTGGTGCGGTTTAGGTGCCGGACGGCTACGGACGTAAAATATGATTATGTTTTAAAAGCTTTCCGCGACGCGCATATTGTTTGCGATGAATTGAAACGATTCTACACACAGCCATGCCGTGTCCCTCCGACTGTGCGCTTACCGGGCGATGATGTGAATTAAATTAGCGATAGCGGTTCATTGTTTGTCGCGAAGGGTTTTATGGATTGAAAGTTTTAGCGGCGCTTGCAGCGGAAAGTGGAGCGATTAATTGAACGAACGTGAAACGGAGGCGTAGATGCATGATCGAGGTCGAAGTTGAATGGTTTGGGATGTGCTATTTTTCGCTCGGTACGGTCGCGGCCGATATCATGCCTGGCCGCAATGGTGACATCGGTGCCATAAACCAAAAACTTTCGCTCCCTTTAAGTGCATCGCTTTGTACCGGTGGCTTAGCACACCCCATCAAATAAGCTTTTTGGGCGATTGTTTTCTCGGATGGTGGCTTGCATGGGGTGAGTTGGTTTGGGAAGGGTTTTACATTTTCTTCTTAAACGTGAGGCTTTCCAATCTGTACCAGACATGCTGTAAAGATGCTATAAGTCACATTTAACGATTATGGGTTGTGGGCGTGTTGAAAAGTGAGCTGAAAATTATTGAAAACGCTGTGAAGAATGAATGTTGTACTATGAGGAAGATTATGACTAAATTATTGGCAGGCAGCTAAGTTTAAGTATAGCAAACTGTTTCACTTTATCTTCTAATAACCACATATACCAAAACAAATTAAATTTGTTTTATTTTCAAATACCGTCATGATTGGAACGGTAATGGATAAAAATACGGCGATAAGTGGATAATACTTTAACAATGTTTTTGTGTTGTTTTGTACTTACCATTGAAGTGAAACGCAACTTTAGTAAATGAAGCGATTACATTAATGAATTACTAAACTTTGATGATATCTAATGATTTAAGAGTTCCTTGATTGTTTTAGCTCTATTTTGTTTCGCTTATGAGCTTTTTAGAACATTATTTTGTTTCGCTTTTGAGCTCACTGACCCATTACTATTACTGGCCTAATTACTAATTACTAATTACTAATTACTAATTACGATTTATTATAGGGAATTATCATGCTTCTATAAGACCGCCATGATCACGCTTGCCATTCCGCAAAGTGGAGGAAAGAAAAGAATAAGAAGAAGCACACTAAACACATTTTATTCCATTTTCTCCCCACATAACGAGCCTCCCGATGGCTTGGAACTTATGACGAGCGCCTTGTACCCAACTGGGGGCGACTGATCAAATACTTTCTTACTGGTGCACGAGTCAAACATCTTCATAACATGTCCTAACCTTTCGTATCCGGCCGGCCTTTGCCACTGTCACGATGGTGAATTGTAGCTCACGTTAGTTCTCCAACACGATACCCCATGTTTGAACACACTGCTAAAGATGGAGGATGCGTCGATGAAACACGTTCAGAGCGTTTGAATCCTCCCCTCGGATGGTCTAAAACTCGTGTTCATAGGAGGCAATCGGGTGAGTCAGTTTGCGATAAATCTCACATTTAATTCGTTCTCAAAGTTGTCGAGATTAAAGGACATGTTTGTTCTGCAATGGCTTGTTAGCAACTAATACTTGTTTATTCAATCTTATCCTGGCTTACTAATAATATTACAATTCAAAACTTACACCTATACACTATTACACTTACAAAGTTCCTTGCAAAGTCTTCTGGATCTCAGCAAATGGTGTAGACCAGCGATAAGCAAAGTCCGGCCCGCGGCCCAAATGCGGCCTGCCTCAATATTAATTCCGACCCGCGAAAGGATTTGCCTAATTTTGAAAGATAGGAAGAAACTATTGATATATAAATATTTGAAGAACTATTAGAATGGCATTTGTTACCATCGTACTCTTTAACTTTAATAAAAGCAATATGAAATTACACAAAAAAGTTAGATTCACAAGATTCTCCTATGAGTAACCATTCGTTATACAGCAGTTTGTGAACAATCAAGTGATCTTGTTTACTTTGCAGAGAGGTCAGCTAAAAAATTGCATTTTGATTTGGCCACCAGATCTTAAAAGCCGACCATGGTGTGGGCCGCCATAACCGTCGATGGTCGCCCGCCACTTGTATTTATCCTTTGATGGGTCAAAATTAAAGCGCAAATCTTTCACGCAAATATTTGGGAGGTATCTTTGAAGCCTTGGGCACGGAAACATTTCGGCCGCAGACAATGGACATTCCAACAGAACTCAGCACAATCAAACGCAGCACGCGCCACCCAAAGATAGTAAGAAAACGAGATTCCTCGATTCACTTCCACTTTACAACGTCCACCAAAATCACGAGATCCGTTTGACTATTGTCCCAGGTGAATTTTGACGAAAATAAGATTGACACTCGAAAATACCAAAGTGTCGACCCCCTCAATAAATTGCTTTGCCGAGAATGGGTCAAAATACCGCAGAAACACTTGCGGGCAGCGTGCGATGGCTTCATCGACCGTCGGAAGGGGTGCCAAAGACAGCTAATTCGAATAAACATAGGTTTATTCTGAGATTTGATGATGTTTCCAATTTTTTTTTGCATTCCCCTATGAAAATTAAAAAATAAATTAAAATAAATTATATTTTACTTTGTTATATCATATGTCATATTTGAAAGTGAAAACGAACATTAAAAAAAACTCCTGCTGTTTTTACGAGAACCACCATTCCACACTGTTTACGAGAACGATGACTGTCAAAATGAGTTTTCATAAAGATTCAGTTATCAATTTATCTGACATGGCTTTACTTGTTTATAAAGCATATTAAAGCATATTAAGCTGATTAAAGCATTAAGAATCAGCTTAATGCTTAATCATTGAAGGATCGGCAACAGAGAGACAAAAGCATGATAGGTAAAAAAATAACATATAAAGAGCAATATCGCTTCTTGATGACCCCATGGTTCCACGACGCAAAAATTATTGGATATAGAATAATCGAAACAAAGATGCATTTAGTAACATTCACGCCTAAAGCTTCATGGATTG
>AXCO02009995.1:0-13874 GCA_000473525.2 Anopheles melas
ACAGCGGAAGTTTAGCTCCACTGCCGAGCTGAACATGTGCTCCGTGTTTTTGAGCGAGTTCTTCACCCTGGACATGATTGGCCGGTCGACCAAGCGCACCAAACGGAGGACGGATGGTTTCCGCGGTTGCCGGGCCGATGGTCATGATCGGAGTCCGTTCGTAACGCCACTCTCCAATCCACTGCTCGTTTCACCCAACGATCCGTACTACGGGCTTCTCGGAGTGCGCTGTCTTAACTTTAGCCCACAGGAAAGGGCAAACGATCGGTGCGAGCTGAAGCATATGGCCGATCGTAATTTGCAGAGCAGCTATTTCGATCTTTCCAATCTGTACACCGAGCAAGCGACGTACGATAAGGACGGTAAGCTGCTGCTGCAGCAGTGTGGAGCGCCCGAGACCATAACGAACCGGAGACCGATGTCGGTGCAGTTTTTCGCCGTTGCCGGTTTGTTTGCAAAGTTGCACAATTACTGCGTGGATCGGGCACCGCTGAAGGGTAGCGGACCGGTCGAGGAATGGTGCCGTGCGTTTACGATCGGCGTGTATCAGAAGATCATCTACGAGCAGCTGTTACCGGTACTGTTTGGTGAAGAGTTTTACAGTGAGTGCGATTTTGGCTGCGAATACAATCCGGACGAGGAGTGTGCCGTCTCGCAGGTGTACAAGCATGGACCGGGTCGCTTTCAGCACGTGTGGATAGGCGAAACGATGCTTTACAAACCGGCTCGTGGGGAGGCGGAGTGGCGATCGTTTAACGATTTCTTCCACAATTATGACTCGATCGATTGTTTGGGTGCGCTGGCCGGTTCGTTGGATACGCCGATCAACGTTGGAAATCTAGCCAGTGCGGTAAGTAAAGGAAAACGGGCCGGTTTGCGTGGAAAAGAATGTACTTATCGTTTACCGTTTGACAAAGAGTGTGGACAAGTTCGTTACGATGGATGGATATCGTGGCACTAGTCTACCATGCATCGATCTGGCACGTAATCGTGATGCCGGGCTGTGTCCGCTGGTTACCTACAAACACCACGTGGAGCAACTGTTCGGAGAGGAGAGCCGATGTTACAGCACGTTCGAGGATCTGAGCGATATCTTTGCACCAGACGTAAGTGAGCATGAGTGAGGGTGAAAATCAAACTTACAGATTATAATGGATGCATTGTTTGCGCAGGTGATTGAATTCTTCTCCCGGCACTATGAGCATCCGGACGATATCGATGTACTGTTTGCGAACATGGACCAACGATTCCATCCCGGGGCTAACCTGCCAAAGATGGTCGCTCAATTGACGTGCCTTGAGATGAAGCGTCTAAAGTGCACGGATCGGTTCTTCTATAAGTGGAATCCAAACCTAGGTGAAGGTAGTAATATGCTTTACGTTGGCTCAAATGATGGGATTCTTTGATATTGTGTCTTACTTACGATATCATTTTACAAACTTTTTAGGAGCGCGACAACTTATAGAAAAGATGGATTTTACTGTGCTATTGGCTCTGGTGACCAAAATGGAGGAAGTTCCATTGCAACCGTTTTTCGTCGGTTTACTGTGCTATTGGCTCTGGTGACCAAAATGGAGGAAGTTCCATTGCAACCGTTTTTCGTCGGCAGCCCGACTGTTGCGACGTATAATGTACGAGACTACATGCAATCATTAGACCATCTTTTCTCCGATCTGTAATACAACTGAAAGTTAATGATAAGAAAATCATTTTTTCTTGGATAAGTGAAGCGACAAAGGTTTAACGACTACAACATGACTCTAATATAATAAAAAATGAGACAATTGAAAGAATGTTAAGTAGAATAATGCTATCAGTCGAACAAGAACGGTTCTAAAGTGCTTTGTTTGCTGCAAGAAAGGTTTAGATTTCTGTAGCATTCTTCATGCTCAGCGTATCATGGGCGGGTGCTCGGTTTTAACTTGTTGTATGTAAAAACAAAGTAAACTAAAACTGGCTACTTTTTGCAAGGGCTACAGCGGCAAGACACAACGTGAATCGGTTACATAGTAGACATTGTGGAACAATCGCACCAAACCGCTTGGTGGGTAGAATTTTATAAAAGCTTCTAGCTCCGCTGTAGTGCCATTCAGTGTGGTGTGACCGAGCGCGGTGACACAGTCAAGGTGTGTCCAGTGTTGGTGAAGGTGTTTTGGTGAAAACAAAACTGCAATAAAACAAAGAAATAACAAAAAATGACATCTTCAAACCGCTTGGCGGTACTTGTGCAGGTGCTAGAGTGCTGCCTTATGCTCTGCGTACAGATTACATCAGCGAATCCGTTCGGTACGGTGGCGTATATGTTTTAATCATTTTAACCAAAGTTGTGAAAATAATAATATAAATTGAGCAAACAAAAGCATTCACTTTGCGAATTATGAAATTTAGTCGTAAACCATTCGTTGCGAAACTGCTGTGTTGCGTGTTTGCGATGGCAGACGATGGGGCGTTTGCCACCGGTGGTGTTTGTTATCCGTCGCTGATGTTTATAAACAAAGCACACGAGTCTTAAGTTCGAGCGCCAGACGTGCATGGTCAAGTGTAGTGGGCTCTTTACGTGACCTAGCCTGCGATTGAAAACTAACAACACGATTGTTACTGATTTGACAAACATGAGTGAATGAAACAGAATGAGATAAAATATCAAAAGATAAACATAAAGGCTAGCGTTCTAAATAAAACACGGTTGGTAAAAGTTGAAGTGCTAATGTTCTTTCATAATTTCAAAAGGAAAATGATAATTGTTTATTGAAGCACGTACGTTATTTAACTTTCGTAATTTGATTGTGAAATAATATTCTAATATATAACATTAATATTCTTGTGATTACTTCCTTAAATGTGTATTCCATCTTGTGTTTGAATTTTTTACAGTAAAATCTATTAAAATAATAGTGGTCAAGTTACTTTTCTTTTTCTAAATAATCAATGGTTATTATTATTCACACGAATTGAACGATCATGGTGATGTAGAAATGATCATCATTTGATCTGCCTTATTCAGGCGAATAACTAAATTTATATTCCCTTTCATTTTTCAGACAAATACTACTTCTCTAGCGTTCCAGAATATTACGCTGGGTATGACAGTCAATGTGGCTACGAACCAAAGTGCTACGGTGACCAAAGGTACGTTATTTGTTTGAAAATGATACTCTTCGAACGGCTACAATTTTCCATAATCTGTGCCAATCTCTCCATCCAGTTGCCCAAACGTGGCTCTGTTCAGTGAGTACGAAAAGGAAGCGTTCATCAAAGCGGTCGCCGAGCTGCTGAGCAATGACGAACGGGCACAAAACGGTAACTATCTCATTGGGGAAAGCGAATTTGACTTTGAGCTTTTCCAAACGAAGGCCATCAAATCGGGCGAGGATCTCGATGTGCGGCGCACGCTGACGACGGATAAGTTTTTGAAGACGCTGGCAAAAAAGTTGAGCAAGTGTGAGCTGAGAAACCTGTTGGACGGGAAGTGTTGCGCGAACAGGACGCTTTCGTGCTGCAATGGCCATGAACAGATTTCATGTGATCCGTACCATCCGTAAGCATTTGGGGTTTTGAATGGCTGAGCGCATGCCCAAACTTTATAACTGAAGACTACCCTTTTCAGCTATCGGAGCTACGACGGAAGCTGCAATAACCTGGAACATCCGAGCTGGGGAAAGCGTGGAAGTGCACTGAAACATCCGTTCGCTCCGTGCTACAGTGACGTGGTATCGAAACCGGCTCGCAGTAAGTCGGGTGCTCCGTTACCGCAGAATCGAAAGCTAATGGTTGAGCTGGCCGATTTTCTTAACAACAGGAATTCCAAGAGATCCTCTTCCCTGAGCATGTTTATGGTGTTTTTCATGGAAGTGATCTCTTCGGATATGATTGGAAGGGCTAACAAACGGGCACACTGTCCGACCCAAGGTTTCCGCGGTTGCCGAGCGGATGGGCAGGATCGTAGCGCTTTCGTGTCGACGCTATCGAATCCTCTCCGCGTATCACCTAACGATCCGTACTACGGGCCTCTCGGAGTGCGCTGTCTTAACTTTAGCCCGCAGGAGAAAGCAAACGATCGGTGCGAGCTGAAGCATGTGGCCGAGCGCAACATGGAAAGCAGCTATCTCGACCTGTCGAGCATGTACGGTGAGGTACCGCACTACGATGCGAGTGGGAAGCTCCCCCTGTTCCACTGTGGCTCTACGGGACCGGTCGAACAGTTACACCCGATTGCCGTACAGTTTAAGGCAATCATCGGTCTGTTTAGTCAGCTGCATAACTATTGTGTGGATCGGGTTAGCTCCTGTTCCCAGTCGAAGGGTTCGGTTGAGGAACGGTGCCGTGCTCTTACGATCGGCGTATATCAGAAGTTGATCTACGAGCAGCTGCTACCGCTGCTGTTTGGTGAAGAGCTGTACAATCTGGCTGGCTTTGATTGCGAGTACAACCCGTACGAGGAGAGTGTCATCTCGCAGGTGTACAAGAACGGGCCGGGACGGTTCCCGCACGTGTGGATTACGGAGACGGTAGCGTACAAGTACCAGGGTAGGATTCAATGGCGCCCTCTCAATGAGTACTTCCACGATCATGAGTTATTCGAATGTACTGCAACGCTGGAGGGAGTACTCGAGACGCCGATCGAAACGAATCGCTTGGTTGATGCGGTAAGGGATTGCTGAGTTTGGTGTGGATGTGAAGAGATATTGAAATGTTCCTTCCTTTTAGATTATGCACAAGTTCTACACTACGAATGGCGAACGAGGTAGCTGTCTACCATGCATTGATCTGGCGAGGAATCGTGACTCTGGGCTGTGTCCGTTGGTAACTTACAAACATTTCATTGAACAGATTGCCGGCGAAGAGAGCAAGTGTTATAGCACGTTTGATGATCTGAGAGATATGTTCAGCCCTGAGGTAAGTGGAGAATAACCGTACAGAATGCTACAGGGAAATGTGACATCATGGTATTAAATCTTTTTGCTTTTGCTTGCAGTTGGTGAATTTCTTTTCCCATCACTATGAGCATCCAGGTGATATCGATGTGCTGTTTTCGGGCCTAGATCAGCGCGCCTACCCTGGGGCCCACATGCCCAAGCTCGTTTCTCAATCAACCTGTTTGGAGTTCAAGCGTCTAAAGTGCACGGATCGGTTCTTCTACAAGTGGAATCCGAATCTTGGCGAAGGTAAGATTGAGGTGCTTTCTTGTGATTCATTGCATTTATTGGATTTTTTAATTCTTTTTACAGGGGCTATGCATCTGATCGAGATTCTAGACTTTACTGCACTGCTTGCACTGTTCAGCGATGCGGTTGAAGTTCCATTGGAACCCTTCATGGTGGACGGGCCGAAGGTTGCTGCTTCGGATGTGAGACAGTATCTGGAGAGTGTGAATTATTTGTTCTGTGAAGTATGAGAATGGATATAAACAAATCTTTTACTTTTTTTTACGGAAATTTTAGAAGAGGAATAAATAAAAAAGTATTACTTCCGTATAACATTCCGGGTGCTGTTAAACATGTTTTGAATATTTCTGAAGTATGAAAGGAATATCAGATTTTTCCTATAACTATTATGATCGAGAAGAATGTGTAAACACATCACAATACAATTGCATTCTTGTAATTAATTGATATTATTAAAAAGATGGTTGGAAAACGTTTATAAATAAAGAAGGATGTTACGATCACGAATTTTACGGCCAAGTCGAACTGCCAATTAAGTTTCATCCAGTTCGTGCTTTTTGGATATGATGAATTTGTATGCACTCTATCAACTTAACGGGGTGTATAACTATTCAAATCACTATCTTGCTTTGGCATTCTTCAACTCTGGTGCCTTGGCTTGCTGTTCCGTGCCTCCTCACTGCTCATGTTTCAGGATGCCCATCATCTTCTACCTGGTATTTGCGTTATCGTTATCGTTGGGTTGGAAATGAATTGCATTATGTTTATAATTCATTAAGTTTTCGTTATAATTTTTGTTTTACCGACTTATCGTAAACTTATTTCAATACTATCTCGTTGTTGTGATATTGTATTCTCAATGTATATTGATTGATAAGTCGGAGCAATCATTACATTTTAGTTAACTTCTGTGGGGCCGGCTTCGTGCTACAGCCGTCAACTCGTACGACTTAACAACATGCCCGTCATGGGTTCAATGAATTTTAAACTCTATTGTTTGCATCACGATACAACATTCCCTATTACTCCAGCTATTTTATCTTTTTTTAAAGCTTGTCACATTATTTACGCAGCCTAACCGTACAGCCATCGAAATTTAAATATAATTTAGTAAGTTGCAAATTGAAGGAAATTGCACACGGTGATGTGTTCCGATTGATGTTTCTATTTTCTCATGCTTGCATCGTGGTTTTCGATAATCGTGTAAATATTTCACCGTTGTTCTTTTTTCTGAGCTTTTTTTGCTGCGCTGGGACTCAGGCAAAATTGAGCCAACGTTGAATGTTACAAACGGGCTTATCCAACGCGAGAATATAAACCTTTTGAGCCTCGGGGTTTCGAGGAAATTTGTTTACATTGGATATAGAGTTTTCATGTGATTTAACCAAAGAGGAAAATCGAATTTGTCGATTGGATTTTGCTGAACTACACAAGCATGCTTATACTGGGGTGTGTGTGTGTGCAAAAATAGCAGCACATTCGTATTCACTGCAAAGTGCATTGAGCAATGAGTCATGGTTTAACATTCCATCTCTCAGCGTGATGGCAATAAATTAGGATTAGGCTATGATGTATGCGCTTTCTACCCGGCCAATGAGTGGTGTGGAAAAAGTGGTAGGAAAAAGAGAGGAAATGGAACGTTTCCTAAAAACTTTAGCTGGCATAACCGGACCAAACACAGCATCTGGCGCATTAATGCAATGATATTGGCATAGGATGATTTACAGATGAGTTCAAAGAATGTACGTAGAATGCACAACATTCATTGAAGCAATGAATGGCTGCATCCCTTTGAACGTGTAGAAGGGAAAAGCACGGTAGAGATTTATATACATATACGAAGTTATTTAATCAGCGCAAAGAGACGTGATTTGTTTCGTTGTTTTGAACAATATGAAGATAGATTTTTGAAGAATTTGATGATGATTTAAAAAAAAAAACTTTTTTCAACAAGAATTGTAACTGATTAGCTTTATTAGACAAATGTATGTAAAGTTTGTTTTAAATTACGTCTCTTGGCCTATACTATATTTAACTTAAATGCATTAAAAGGGAAAGAAATGAATTAGACGTTTGGTTCAATTTTCTTACCCATTCCTTACACACATTTCCCTTCCCCTTGACCAGTAGCTACAAATGGCTAATAGAAGCAACAGCACACACTCAACAGAGAAAGCTGTTGCAAATTCCACCGTTCCGTACGTTTGTTCGAAAGTGTAAAGAAATGGAACGATTACGGTTATTAATGATTCCGGGATCAGGATCAAATTTATCATCATTACAAATGTGGCGAGCCGAAACGAGCACGCTCGCGTTCGCCGGCAGCGAAGGATGTCTGGAGATTCGATCGCAGTTGCTACTAAAAAAAAACCTGCATCCATTCATTCGATTTAACATCGTTTGCAGTCGTTGCAGTGGATCATTAAAAAGTGGAACGTACCAGTGGCTGGCCGTCTAGCGGCAGCTATTGCAGCTACCACTAGAAATGCTCTGGCGAACGTTCTTGCAGTAGAGATTGAGATTATCGACATTCGATGTGTTTCGGTGAGTGTTTGCAGCAGTCCCGTGTGTGTGTGTGCATGTTGTGGGGAAGTAGATTGCCGTTCAGCTTATTTGGCGTTGGGATTGGTCGGCGATGACACTCCCATTGCCTTCCGAACACAGGGCATGAGTACGGAAAAAAGGCTGATCCTGCAGCTCGGTATGAATTGCGACCGTTATCGTGCGACAGTTTCACGCGCGCGTTGCCCCCGTTTTGCCCAGCTCCATCGCTCCACCGGAGGCCAGTAGACATGCCAAATTTCTCGAGAAATGGGAGCAGGAAAATGGAGCCCGCAAGCAAAGTTTTCCAATCCAATGTGGTGCATGTGTGAGTGCGGTTTTTTTGTTTGCTTTGCTCTGCTTCTCGTGCCGGTGTGTGTGTGTGTGTGTGTGTGTGTGTGTGTGTGTGTGTGTGTGTGTGTATTGGAGAAATATTCCGTGAAACGGTAACGAGCGGTCGGGGGAGCGTGCGATTGTGCTCGAGCGTTTGCGTAATTGAAGCAAATTGAGCGATAATTTTAATCATGATTTACTGAAATGTCAATTTGTCTCCATTTGCCGATGCGACGGTGCATCCGTTGCGACACGCGCAATCGTTTGCGCGGGAAAGATTGTCGTCCCAACTGATTGGGTTGCGTTTAGTTTGGTGTGCAATTGGTAATGAAATAATTGCCCGCGTGGCAACGACATGGTTTTCGTTGCGGCGAAACTATGCGAAACGACCGAAAAGAGTGGATTGCAAGGTGTGAATTATTGAATGTAGTTCTAATTTTAGGTTCTTGCATAGTGTGCTACCAAACATGGAGTTGGGCAAGAAATTGTCTTTTTTATTGTTGCCGTGTGCTATCCGAACATTCATTAAGTGATGTGTAAGTTGTGTTCAGCTTATGGTATAAATAGCTTTAGAAAGAGTTATATGCAATGAATATTCAATGAAAAATGAACCATCAATTGGTTTCAAATAACGTTGACCTTGAAAAATATATTTTTAAAATTTGTCGTGTAATTAAATAGATCATGTGCTAATTTTTAGTTGCTATTCAGGAAGCGATTTTGCAAAACAATGACTACAGGGATTCATGAGTATAAATATCTACGCTTGCGAATTAAATATTCTTAAATATATTGTGTAATGTTCAAGTAGTCAGTGTTCAAACTAGAAGTTTTGAATGCCAATTATGGTTCATTGTAAAATGAAGATGTAATAACAAACTCGAATGATGGAAACTAGTAATGAAACATCACGAAATCTACTAAATTATAAAGGTTTTTTTAGCAGTAAAGCGAACTGCTTGAATATTCCTACATCATTGTAGATTCAGAAAAACTACATCAACTAATTCATCGAAATGGGAAATCGTGCAAAATCTCAAGTGTGCTTCAATGCTCAATGTAAGGTAGAACAAGAAAATAGCGTTTCGCTTTCCATGTTTGCAGGTGAACAGTTTTGATGTTTTATACTCGTGTAGGCAAAGGCAAGCATGAAGGAACAAAATATCATGGCAGGATGGCTTTGCCACTTTGCTTCATCGATCGACGGTAACGGATGTTGCAGCGCCGTCCTGCTTAAGCAGCACTTCTCCGTCCTGAGCACAGGGTTTTTCTTTCGCATCAGGAAAAAAAATACAAACAAACACACAAACTGCTGCATCATCTTGGTGGCGCGTACTCACAGGTCGGTGTGCTGCTTCAGTTCGATTTTGCCGTTTCCCCGTAGTGTGTCGGTGGTAAGAAAACATCCTTCCTCGCCGTCACGACATTTCACCGGATGCAAATCGTAAAATTCCTATTTACAATTCGTCGCTCGGAGCAACCAAGGCACACACACACACACACACACACACACACGCATATGCCCCTACACTTGGTTCCGGTTTGCGGAACAACGGCAGTTAGTATTTCGTTTTTATTTCCCTGAGCGGATGTCTGTATGTGCATAAAGCACTTACTTGCCGAGGTAGGGGGGTGAAATTGCAATATAAAATCCATCTTCTGTGGCACCACAGCCACAGCGGGTGTTCGTATGGTGGTGGCCCGTAGTCCGTACGCAGGATTTGCCCACACGCGTAGTGTTTGATTTATTTCTTCCGGCTGCTATTTACGGCAGCTTTTACGCTTTTGGCTACTGAAGAAGGAGTGGGCTGTTTGTGGCGAGCTGGGAGAGTGGAGCTTGGATTGGAATAATGCAAAATGCATGGTTTTCGTTTTTGTTTTTTTTTGAAGCACTTTTTCGTCAACCAGTCAGCTGTTCCTGCTGGGTGGCTTTGCTGCGGCGGAATGCATAAAAAGGAATGCTCTGTATGTGCTACCAGCTGAACAAACAGCTCGATTGCTTCAAGGCGGTGTTTGTTTGCTGTTTTCCTAAGGATATAGGGTTAGTTATCTTCCGGGTTGGGGTGGAAAGGGATTTTCCTTTCTTTGTTTTGTTCGGCTTGCCGGCTGTTGAGTATTTTTGTCCTTTTCCGAACGAAACCTTTCGGGAGTTGAGCGTGGGGGGTGGGTGTGGATTGAGCTGGGAAGTTTAATTATGCCCGAGTTGAAACCGTGTGACACGGTTTTATGGGTCAACATCAGATTGTACGCACATAAAACATGGCCGTGGTTGCCAAGCGGCAACGAATGCTAATGCGCTCGCGGGTGCAGCGTAACGCGGCTACCACAGCCGCTGCTCGTGTTGGTGTAGGTAAGGGAAGGAAATGGTAATGTGGACATTTTTTTCTTCATGAAATGATTTTGGACGGAGGAAAAGGGGCTTTAAAAAAATCAATGCACATTCCAGCTGTGCCACTGGTTGGAACATGATGTTACCGGTGTACAACATGCTATGTTTGACTGGAATGCTGACATGTTTGGTAGAGCGTAGGGTGCAGTTTTAATGTTTTGAATGAAATTAATAATTTGTATTTCAATTTGAAACTTTATTTGTCTGACTTGAAATGATTTATATTTTTCGGCACATATGGTATTATTATTTCATTTATGCAAACATGAGAATTCCATGATATGCTTTAAACAGATTCATTGAAAATGGTTTCAAGCGTCCACTTGAAGTGTCTATGTTGTTTTGTAGCTGGTATATGAAATTCAAATATTTGCCTACTCGCCTACTTCAAAATACGATACAGGAATAACTTGTGAGTTTTCAATAGATTCTCTCTCTACAGCTTTGAACGCAATTCACTCATTTCTAAAAATGTTTTTTTGGATGGCAGAGAGTCCATGAAATGATAAATTACATTTTTTCGAAATGCATTTTGAAAAAAAAAATAAACGAAGTTAACTTGGTTTGTGTGGAGCAAATGTAATAACTTAATTCTGATATTGCTAGGAACAATAAATAAACACAGAAATGTAGTTAAACAAATGCTTTTAAAATTGAGCTTTCAACAAGCAAAACACCAAAACTAAAATATGTTTTTTTCCGAATAAAATCGGATTTTCAATTACTTAATGTCAAAATAAAACAAAAATTCTATCAGTATTTTATTTTTTCAATTTCCATCAAAATTCTGGATTTAAAACATATTACCAGCATGGCTAGAATCGTGTTACTACTCGCGATAGAGATGATTCTTGGCATTTTCAAGATTTCACATGAATCTCATTTATTTTTACGACTTGTAGGCCCAAACGGAAACGAACGCTTGCTTAAACGAGGCGAATAGATTTTGCAGCGTTAGGTTTACATCGCTGAAGGATGGGTTGAAGCCAGTATCGTCCAACACCAAAACTACCTTGAAATTTATTATAGCGTTTATTTTTCCTTTTTTTATTCCTATTTAAATGTTGGTTCTATATCAGTTGATATCCAATTGTTTTCCTTAGTCTCGAAACATATATTAAAGATGAAAAATCCTTCAAACTTTCGTTGTTTCCTGAAACAATAAACGTTTCCTGTTTCAGTATAATGTTAATTTATGTCATTTATTAATGCTATTTACGATAAATGGTTTATCCTACCTGCTTAGCTCTCAAGAAACTCAAGCAACTGTTCGTAAGTAATGAGCGGAAAATCGGATGAATTATAATTTGCTGATTTTACGTTTGATGTACACACCGCAAGCATGGCGTCACTGGGTTTCCTAGCATTGCCACAACGGCACTACGAACCGTCTCGAACCACATCAGCTGGTGGCGTAAAGCCGGTAAGGATGTAGCTGTTGATTTCGTTGCAACTGCAAAAACCAAAAACCCAGTAACGTGATGCACTAACGAATGCTAATCAGGCACCGCGGTTCGACCTTGCACCATTAGCAGTGCCACGCGGTTCCTGCAAACACGACAGTAATATCGTTCGCGGAGAACATCGTTTCACACGCGCACAAATGGTGCCACGCAGAAACTGTGCAATTCCCTTTATTTCCCGAACGGAGTAGCATTTCTTCTTTTGTAGTTCGAATACACAGGGTTAGAGCAGTAAGCGCCCAGAGGTAGGCACTGTGTCTTTAGTGTAGTGAAAACAAGCAAAAAGGTAGGAAAAAAGCAGATCAGAAGCTTTTGCGTACATGATGAAGTTTTCCACCTCGGAAAGGACTGTGAACATTAGTTCGGTGCAGCACGTGCGGCGAACAAGCTAGCCCCAAAAGCTTCCAGTAAGCCTCCGGGAAAGGCGAACGGTGTGTAGGCTAGCCTGCAGACAGTGGTAGAGCAAAGCTATGCTTCTGGCTAGTGGCTGGATTAGGAGGCCCGATGTTGCCCGCTGAATCCACCGTACGAGGAGATCATCGCTATTGCCGCAACGGCAGAAGAAAACTGTTGCGGCTGTACTGCAGAAGCTGTAGTGAGCGTGTACAAGGTATCTGTCCCTCTTTCTCTCTCTCTCTCTCTCTCTCTCTCTGTCTATCTCTCTCTCTGTCTCTTTCTATTCTACAAGGAAGCTTGTTTAATCTGGTGCAGGGCCTAAAAGAGCTAGGAAAGTTTTGCACCCATAAAACACTCAATAAACTGCATCTGGAATAAAATTTATTTTACCTTGTGTGGTTCTTTGGCGTCTGTGTTGCGACCCTTTGCTTAGTGTGAAAGTTTTGCTGACTTTGTGGAAGAAGGTTTTGTTGTTGTTTTGCAGCCGAAAGAGAAGTGAAGAAGCAACTTGGACATATTTTGGTGGGAGAGTGTTTTTTTTCTACCATGAAACACATGATGCTGTCGTTTCACGATCCAAAAACACGGAACGTTGTTCGGTGGTTTGCTTCAGTGCAATCTGGGATGATGTTGCAGGAGCTTGAAAGTGGTATCTGCAATTGGAAGTTTACAATTGTTTTAGTTTCGGTGAAAATGGAATCGTAATCAGGAAATCACCGGCATGAAATGAGAAAGATGCTTGAATTTTACAATAAACTAGCACGCGTGTCAGTAATACGCCCCATCCATATCAGCTTAATGGGAAGCAACGTTTGCCACAGTGAATTTTCACGTTATCAAAAGTGATTCAAATTGATCGAAAAATCATCAGCCTGTAAAGTAAGGTAGTGTTCCAAAAATGTTCACACACGCTCAATCCAATCACCATCATCATGCGCACGGTCGCACGGGTAAAAGTGCTCCATTAAACACAGCCATAAACGACCACCCAGAGTGGCGACTGTTCCCTTCTTCGCACACACCTTCCCGACTCATTGGGGCGGCAGAGCTGCAGCAGGATGATCGCCATCGTGGTGCCATTAAAAGGCCGTCGACATACCGGTGTGTCGAGACTGGCGTGATTTTACGAGCATGCATTTTTGCTTCCAAAAGCTAGCCCGCTCGAGCGGGTGCTTCGGGTGCACGGTTTGGTGGAATGGTAAAGTTTTTGCCAACACCAATACCACCATTAAACTGGTCGGTTGAGGGCAAAGCGATTGTGAAAGTTCGCACATCATAAAATGCACCCATTGGCGGGTGCTGCCCAAGCGGTGGCTGGGTAAAGAATGTGCGGGCAGGCATGTCTAGCTGAGGAGATAAAGCTGGGACGTGTTTTAAATGCTGCTTGAACGCTTTTTCCGATCTAAGCGTCAGTAAGAATCGATGGCGGGCAGCGAAAAACTTTTCAGAAGCATTGTTACAAGTCTGGAGTGAATAACAAATTTGTTTTTTTTCGTAAAACCCATTCTTTTACCAATGCGTTGTTGTTCAAATTATTTTTTGAATAGCAATTAAACTCTATATTATCAGTATGAAAGACACGTATGG
>AXCO02009998.1:0-11568 GCA_000473525.2 Anopheles melas
TTTTAAATTTCACAACCTACCGAAATCTACCAAAAACTACCGAAAAAATGTTGATGCTCCTACCAAAAACCGCCAATCTAATCTGGCCACACTGTCTCCTACTCCACTGACAGCGTTTGACAGGTAACGAAGGGAACAAAAAAAAAACAAACACAAATTCGCTCATCCCGCAGAGCTCGCTCGTACGGAAACTCGCCGTCGTCCCGTTCGCATTGTTACAAAAACGTCCTCGAACACAAAAGTAGCAAATTACCGAAGCGATGCAGCGGCTTTAGTGTAGTTTTTTGTTAATGTGCGTGTTTACTTGTGTTAACTGTTTGTGCCACAGCCGCCCAGAGCAAAGCCAGCTGACAAGAGCGTTTTCTCCACCACCCAGAAACACGACGACGACGGTGCATTATTCAATCTTGCGAGCAAAAGTGACCTTTCGGTCCGTCGGTCCAGAAAGCGCCCGCCCTACTCCTTCTTCACTCCACCTGCACCTGCACCCCAGCTATCCGCCCGTTAGCCCCGCAAAACGATGAGCGTGGTGGGCAAGAAGCTCAGCTCGTCGATCGCCGCCCAGGATGCCCAGGAAGGATCCGGGGCGGCAACGGGGACCCCGTCGGGCGGTGGTTCGTCCACAGGCACGACCGGCCCGACCAGCCCGATCACGCCGGACTACGTGCTGCAGCTGAACAAAATCACCGACGACTACCTCTGCACGCCCGATGCGAACATTTACGAGATCGATTTTACCCGCTTCAAGATACGGGACCTCGAGTCCGGTGCGGTCCTGTTCGAGATCGCGAAACCATCGCTCAGCGACATCACCCACACGGCGGCCGGTAGTGACAGTAGTAAGTCGAGCAAGGAGCCGGGGGCGGCCAGCGAGGAAGCGAGTAGTGGGGCACCGTCCGCTACCACCGGGGAACGGGGCACGGAGGAGGCGGAGGAAACGTTCGAACCGAATGCTGGCCGCTACGTGCGGTACCAATTTACGCCGCAATTTCTCAAACTAAAAACCGTTGGTGCTACGTAAGTGTTTTCGAACTCTGCTCGTCCCATCGCACCTTTCTAATTAACGATATTTTATCTGCCATTTCCCTGTTAAACCAACAGTGTCGAGTTTACCGTTGGCAGCAAGAGCGTGAAAAACTTTCGCATGATCGAGCGGCACTTCTTCAAGGATCGGTTGCTGAAAACGTTCGACTTCGAGTTTGGCTACTGTATTCCCTTTTCTAAAAATACGTGCGAACACATCTACGAGTTCCCCACTATCCCGCCGGATCTAGGTAAGCAGTGCAACCAGTGGGCCGATGCAGCAGCAGTGCGTATGCCACCCTGATGCAACCACCGTAGGGGAAAAGGGATTTTTTTTTCTGCGCACTTTTTGTTCGTGTGCCGTTTTTCTCCCGCCGTAGGACGTGACGGGACGATAGTTTTCAAAATTCTAATTTAAACTTTCTCCTCTTGTTCATTCTTTACCACACACGCGAACACATCAAGTGAACGAAATGATTCAGCATCCCTTCGAAACGCGCTCGGATAGTTTCTACTTCGTCGACGGTTGCCTGGTGATGCACAACAAGGCCGACTACGCTTACAATGGTGGGCTGTGAGCAGGGCTGTGGCATGAGACGCCGATGGTGGTGTTTTTTCCCCCCCTTCGTGTATGTGTGTGTGTATGTGTGCATTGAATTTTGGTAATAATTTTGCCTCGCGATCTTTTCGCGCGATCGTACGAAGGCGGGGCGCGGTTTTACGTGTGCGCGTTTGTGTGTATCTTTTGTATGTACGTGAATGTACGTGTGCCGGTAATGGATTTCTCGTTCATGTGCAGACCCACACACATGTATACAAAACCGAGCACTACATTACGCAGCAAAAACGAGGAAAACGCGAGGATACGCGCCACCACTGCACGCGGTTCTTGTTCTAGAAATCTCCCCCCAACAGATGGATGATGCTGCTGCGACCAGATATGGCGGTGGAAGGTGAATCAAGCTGCAAGAAAGTGACCAAAGAGGCCGAACGGGGCACGGGACGAAGTTAAATGATAAACAAACATCAGCAACCCTCGGGCGTGGCCGCAGTACGGTAAACATGAGAGCGGGAGAGAAAAAAAGAAACAAAACAGGTACGTTAAATATAAACATATTTCTATAGTGCAGATCAGCAAGGGAAGAAAGCAGAAAACCCAAAAAAGGGAGAAAAAAATCCAATCGAAACTTAAAGATAAAAGACATTTTTGAATTACTCTCTTCGATCCTACTGCGAAAGCTGCTCTGCAAAAAATCGCTATAAAATAGGGCAACAGGAGAGGTTTACTACTGTGTTACATACACGCAAGTTTATTACGTGCTCGGCTTTAACTGTTTGTTGTATTTATGAAGTAATGGTGGGAAGCAGGGGAAACACGTCCCCCCAAAAGCAATGTGTTAGGATTAGTGCACACGGCCGAACCACGGAGGTACACGTAACGGTGCGTAACATTACTCGAAACATTAAACAGATGTCCCGCGTCTAGTAGAACTAAAAAAACTAAAGAGAAGAAGCACTAGCAGCATCAATAGCAAAAACAAAACACACACACACACTCGTCTAATCACCTTTCTTGCCTTAATTATCCGTTTGTAATCGATGCCTCCCTGTGTTGATGGGTGTTAGGCAAGCCGCTGGTGCCGGCCGGCCGGCCGGCCTTCCCCAACAAAACCCACGAGCGGGGGAAGCGAGAGAGCGAGATTTAAAAGGATAGCCGACGAGTTGATGAATGAGATAAGCATTATAGGGGTACGGCAAGAGCAACGATGCTCTGGCGAGAAGAATTGTATTTTAAAAATAGACAGTACACGGCCCCACACCGATGCACGCGTAAGAAGGAGTCAAATTTCGGTTATTATTATTATTTTTTTTAATAGCAGAAGCAATGCCGAAGCACGGCGCGCAAATGTTCTATACACCCAACCACTTGATCTGAGATACAGGAACAGAGCTTTATATTTATCAACCCGATCACGAGTCACGATCATCTCATCGCGCGTAAACTCACTCAAACACGGTACTGTATTTAATTTTAGCAATCTTTTCTTCGCAATGGAATGTCAGAAAGCAAACAATTCGAATAATTCTACTTAAAACAATGGCACGGTATGAATAGTGTGTTAGCTGAGAGTATGCGATTAATATCGATCGATTATTGAACGAACGAACTAAACATTTGCAACCAGGAGTGACCACCAAATGAGACATTTTCTCTGCATGCAATTGAATTGATTTAATGGAACAAAAACATTTGAAAGGCATTTTTGGGAGTGATTTAGAAGCTCGTTGTCGTCCTCTCGGGCCGCTTTCAGGCGGGCTGGGATCAACCACACACGCTATTCCCTAATCCCCAAACTCCAGAGAGCTGTGTGTGTGTGTGTGTGCCCTTTGACCCCGTTATGCTAACCGTTTGCCTTTTATCGCCCATTTTTTGTTCGAGCGAAAGCTTACGACGACGAAAGCAAAGCCAAAAATCGAATCATTTCACTTTCGCACCCACAAAACACCACCACACAAGGGGTGGCGGAGGGGGGTTGTTTGCTTGCGTGGAGTGACAAATAATAACCACCCAGTCAGCCCTCCCACTGAGGAGCGGGCGCTTTGTTTTTGCGCCATATTATACGCGACGCTATTCGCGTGACCGCAGCAGCATAACACACCGTTAGAGAGAGGGTGGCAGATTTGGTTTTTTTGTTGTTCCTCTTTCTCTCTCTCTCTCTGTGTGGTGTTGAATTTCAGTATGTAATATGATGGGGTGGTTGTGAGTTCCCTCCCCCCCCATATGTGTGTGCGCGTGGTTGTGTATGCTGGCTGACACCGTGCCACCGTGGTGTCCATGGTCGTTACCCATACTTTTTATCGATTGTAACTGTTCAATCAATTCATTGTAGAAACACAAACCGACACCGAGTGTTATGTGAAATGTTTAATTTTTTTTGGGTTCTAGCGCCTCCTCAAAAAAAAAGAGAAATTCAGTGCATTAAAGCTCGTTTGTGAGCAGGAAAAACTCATTTTCTAACGCATTTTCCACGCAAAAAAAGGATGTAAAATGTGGTGCCGTTCATATTGGGAAAGTAAATTATAATGAATTTAATTATGTTTTTAAAAATAACGACTAAAAAACCACACTACCGCTACAACCAAAACCGTCAGCACTGAATAATAGGAAAAGCTATTTAATATTAAAATAAAAAAACACACACATAAACCTCACAGCCATAACTCACACAACTGCAATAAAACTAAAAGCAAAAAGTAAAATAACCTCACACGAAACGACACCGATCGGAAAGAAAGCAAGCAAACTAATAAGATGAAATAATTAAGAAAAAAAAACTCACAACAAAAAGAAAGTCTCAACAGAACAACAACAAACACAATTAAAAGTAAATAGTTAAAAATGGACAAAATCATATGGAGAGACCAAAATGCTAGAACACAGAATAATAGCAATAGTTGTCGCTCGCCCTACACAATATAGAGCGCAAAACTAAAAAAAGTCAAACTAAAAACAAAACCCCACTGCTCCTTGTCCACGCGCCATAATGAAACGAAGAAGCGGTTCCAGTGCGACCCAATCCTCTCTAAATGAAGACAGTGAGAAAACGCTTGCACACACACACGTACTAACGGCTATCGGGGAAGGTCGGGAAAACAGAACTGAGTTTTAGCGACAACAAAAATAATAACCTTTACGATCATAGAAGGACAGTTAATCCTTTACCTAGAACGATCGGCGAAGCGAATGGATGGTTTAGTACTTAGCAGTAGCGATAGCCATGATCTTAGTAAATACGCTTCCTTTCCCCCCCCCCCAAAAAGGGAATTGCTGCATGCACGATCAACGCGCGATCAACGCGCGATCATGTGTATCATCATCACCGACTGCGTCGAGGGCAGATATGCCACCCAATTAATTAATTACTTAGTAAAACATCAGTGCTAGTGTTTAACAACATACTTAGGTGTTCTCTACCCAATGCAAGCAATAGCAACAAACAAAGTAACCGGTGGTAACACACTAAGCGAAACAGACAGACAGGAGAGGTTGAGATAGCAAAGCATTTTAAACTCTCCTCTCACCGAGCGATAGTGGTGGTGATTGACGGTAGGGGAACTGGAGCGAAGTGGACATAGTTTTTTAAGGATCTTTCTTCGTTCACACGTAATTTACTGTAAACTACCCGCCCAGGAACTGTATTTTTCCTTGTGATTTGTCACTGTTTTGTGTGTGTGTGTGTGTGTGCGTGAACCGAACCGTTTGTGGGAATGTTTTTGGGAAATGATTTAAAATCTTGAACAACAAGAGCACTACTAAGCGTTGTGTTATCTTGTGTCCCATTTTCTACTAGCCTAGTTTGAACTGTTTTTAGCTAAAAATCAGTCATTTCAGTCCTCCCATCCTTCATTGAACTAGTCATTTACATTTAAGTGTGTTATTCGGGGAGGGTTTTTTGCCGCAAGTAACGCAAAGGAAGTAACGCTTAATAACGACCACCTATGAGGGAAGGGATATCAAGTTACATTACGTCTTTTGACAATGTTTCGTGTCCGTTGTTTTCTTGTAGTTTGCACTCAGTCAGTTTGCTTTTCTTTTTGGTGTTTTTTTTTAAATTAAAAAAAGAAAGTGATGAAAAAGAAAACCGATAAGTGTATAAACTAAACGGTCGACCACCACAACTTAAATACCACGCCGCCCATTTAACAAGTGTAACGTTACCACAGCAAAACAAAAAAAAACAAAAAAACAAATCTAATTCGAGAAGCAAAACAAGCGTATTACGCATAGGCAGCGAATATTCCTATGTTGTAGAATAATGAAAGCAAAAGTGTAGTAAAAGATAGCAAACAAGATAAAAATAAAGCTAAAATCGGCAAAGCTATTTAATTAAAAAGGAAAACAAGTAAGGTAAACAATAAATAAACAAAAAAAGCACCTTTTGGCTGAAAAGAAGCGGAAGTATTAGCGGAAACAATAAGATGCGAAAAAAGGCGTAGCACGGCATTGGTGGTGAGCATTGCATATTGGATTGAAGTAGGAAAAAGAATGAGATAACATAGAGATAAATGAAGGGGATGGAGACAACAGCGAAGCATTTCCAGAGTTTTGTGCGAAGCAGAACATGATTTTCTTAAAGAAACGAAAACAAACACATGGAAAGAGCACTGGTTTTTTTTTTGTTCTGGGGTAGCTTGTGCCATATTTAAACCAGTTAAATCTTATTCGATGTAAAAGAAAGCAAAACTGAGAAAAGAAAGAGCCCGTAAAGGTGTGAGGAAAGAATAGAATGTTATCTAGGGGAAAAACGAACGCGACGACGAAACACGACGCGGTGCAAAACAAACCAAAAACAAAACAAACAAAAAAACGAGAAAAAGAAAACGAAATTACTAGTCAAAATTTTTCAAAGAAAAACAAAAACGTAGAATATGACTACACTTGCAAACTTTCTTAAGAAAGTGAATATAAAAATTAAGTAAATAATTGTAAAAGCAAATGGTGTGTCGGTCAGTCGGGGGGTGGTAGTAAGCGAAAGCCGTAATTAAAGTTAGGAAAAAGAGCTACGAAAAGGATCAATCTTTTAAAAGAACTAAAGAAAAAGGCAAAAAATTAACTTTAGCTAACAGCACACACTAAACACAACACACATTCTTTCCCCGTTCTCTCCCTCTCTCTATACGCACTACACTACATGCGCACGTTTTTTGGATAGTGTAATTTGGTTTTCAATCCTCCCAAAGGGGAGAAGGGCAGACAAGGACAGCTTGGAATCGATAGTTCCAGCTCGTATGTGTTATTAAATAATACTGTCCCATTTTTTTGGTTTGTCTACAGCAGTACTACAAGTGTCCCCTTGATCCTTGTTGCTGCCTGTGTGTTAATCTTTAAATTGTCCACATGTGTCTGTGTTTGTGTGCATGTGTCCTCGCTCTTTGTTGTGCATCGGAGGTTAATATTTTTATGATTTTTGTTTGATCATTTTTCAGGACTTTTATTTAGCATTCATTCAGCAAAAGTACGATAAAATAGATAAACACATTGTTCGGTGTATACAAAAAAAAAGTCTTGTTCTCTCCTTCGCTTCGAAAGAAACATTAAAAGACGTTTACAATCTACTACTTTCGATACATTAAAAAAAGATGAAAAAAGGGAATAGAATGGTTCCTTCTAGCCGTACAAATGGAATAAATATTAAAACGCTAGTGACATTCACACACACAATCTCTCTCTCTCTCTCTTTTTCATCATTACAGGGTTTTCCAGGGGTTCTCATAGTTGTGGGACTCTTCCTTGTCTCTTTCTTATGGGAAGTGAACTTCATATGATCGATTTTGGACTCTATGGCAATGGGTTTTTGAACAGGCTCCTTGGAAATTCCTATTGGATTTGTCCAAAAAGGATGCTATAGAGTCCAATTCCCATTACATTGAGTTCATTTCACGTAAGAAGGAATCAATAAAGTGTCATGAGAACTCCTGGAAAACCCTGTAATTAATGGCAGCTAATCACTTCAGTAACGCCAATGCTTTGATGGAAATCGAAAGTGAACGTGTCTGCTTCCGTTCGCTTGATCTTCCTCATCGTTATCCACCTGATCGTCGTGGGTTGGGTGATCTTCCTCGGCAGGGCTTGTTGCGGCGGGACAGTCGGTTGCGCTGCTTTGAACGCAATTTGCTTCCGTTCCCCAAGGGTATCCAGTAGCATTTAGCATTTGACTATTGCTAACAGTGCTGATCGAGGCCGCCTGTGGGTATCGATGCTGTCCAATCGAACCCATCGGGACGTACTGCCTTTGCTGTTGCTGCTGCAATCCACTCGACGGCTCCCCAACCGACTGATCCAGCTGCAAACAATTCATGCTCCTAAACGGCCACAACCCTCTCCGCCTTGCCTTCTCCGGCTTCTGGATCCGGTCCGGACTGGCCGTCTTGCGGCGCAACAGCCACATAATATCGTCCTCCGGCTGCAATCGCTGCAGATGCTTCTTGCGCATCGGCTTCCTGTTGCTCGACATTTTGCGCAGCGTTTTGCGGCACTGCACGTGCAGCTCGATCGCTTCCCTGATCGCAACGTACCACGCGTGGCTATCTTCGCCTTCCCCGTCGGCGCTAAAAATCGTACCATCGCCACTGCACGTGAGCCTAAAGTTGCCCCGGAACAGCTCGACAATTTTACACTTTTTCAGCGGAAACACACAGCTGCAAGCGATGCTCGATCCTTCCGTTAGCAAAACCTCCACATCCTTCAGCACCCGGCAGTACATGAACATGTCCGACATGAGGATGCAGTACTTGCGCGACGTCGATCCGTCCGTCTTGAGCTTGCGCAGGAAACCTTCCTTCAGGATCTTTCGCCCCGGTTTGACCAGCTTGAGCGATTTGTTTGTCAGTGCGTTCTGGACCACGATCAACCGTTGCGTGTTTTCGTAATCCTCCACCACGGCGTTTATGTGCGAGACGGACTGTTCCACGAGGCGGATTGATTCCTGGAGCGCTTTGTACGCCCCATCCGATGGGCTGGTGTAGAGGAGAACTTGCTGCAGGAGCAGCTTGTACCGTGGGATGCGCTGTATCGGTGTAATTAGCAGCGAAATCAGCTTCATTTGCACTTCCGGGCGGGATTCCGTGTTGGCAATGTACCGCTTCAGCGTCACGTTCTTGTCCATCAGCGATTGCAGCGTACAGAGCGAGTTGCGGTAGTCGAACGCGTACACTGAGTAGAGCTTAAAGAACGGTCCAAGATTGGTGAACGCTTTCACCACATTGTCCAAATCATCGTCAAGCTTGCGGAGCAGCTCCTGGCTGAGGTTGTGTATCGTGTCCAGCTGGCCAAAGATTTGGTTGTGCACCTTCTCGGTGAGGAATCCGTTCGTGCGCAATGGCGTCACGAAGTACTCGAGCAGCAGATCCAGCTGCCGTAGGTACGACTCCTCGGACGTACGAATTTCGCGGATCGCCTGCAGGCGCAGCTGTTGCCGCTTGTCCGCTTCGGCGTTTCGGACATCCGCCGGGCTTTTGCTGCTGTGCGTTCCGGGCAGTGCAAAACGGCGTGCATCTGGAAGGAGTGGAAAGGAAGGGCGTGTAGAGTGTTGCTGGTTGTAATGCACCGAAATGCGGGGGTAACTTACTTCCGACGCGAACATTCTGTACGTTCTGTACCTTCAGTGCGGCGATCAGCTCGGAACGCATGTCCTCCGGCATTAGCGGCTGTAGCTGCATACGGAGCGGCGTTTTTGGTGTCGATGTGGCCATAATTCGTTGTTGCTTTTACACGATTTTTCAATTCACAATATAGGGAAGCCTCTTGGCTGGAGGCTATGGGTTCGCTTGCTATTGCCAGTTACGCTTTGCCCTGTTGTCAGTTTTCGTTCAAAATTCAAAACAAACGTGACGTGACAGTGTGAAGCTGTGGTCGCACTCAGCACAACGGTGTGAAATATTTCAACACTGAAAATGTTCACGCGTTTATTTCTATTTACAGTTTATTCTTGTCTCGTGAACTGATTTTTACTCTATATATTTCTCTGTCTATCACAAGCTTGTCTATGACTCACATACTCTTATCAATTTTGTCGTTATCAAACTTGTCTAATTTAATAACGATTTTTTAATGTAAAATTTCATAAAATATTTCAGAAAATGAATTTCAAATGAAAAATAAACAAAAACAGCAATTTTTGCGAGAATTTACTCGATAATAAAAAAATGTAAGAATCCCATTTCTTAGTTTTTAGCGGAAAGTTATCTCAAAAAACCCCCAAAAATAATTTGTTTTCATCTAAACTTTCTCAACCGCTAGGCACGCACCTGCCAAAATCCTCCTATTCATCAGCCCACCACTGGGCACGCGTATTCAACTGTCAAACGAACGTCATCGGCATGCCGACTTCCGCCGAAACGTCACACAGCGAAACGTCAAACACACCGACCGTCTCTTTCTTTTTCCGGCAAACTCTACGTGCTGTCGACACATTTTTGTGGTAGCAGCGCCAAGTTTTTGGATTTTCGTACACAATGGTCGTAAGTGTCGGGTTAAAATTGCGTTCAACGCCGAGCGCTTCCTTCGCTGCATCGAGCGGTGTGTGCTGCGCTGTGGAAATCTCGTGGAAATGTGTGCCCGAAGCTGGATGCAACCGACGGGGCAACCAGCCAGCCAGCCAGCCAGCCAGCCAGTCAACTGTGATGGTTGGC
Organism: Anopheles melas; assembly: GCA_000473525.2. Taxonomy (NCBI): domain Eukaryota; kingdom Metazoa; phylum Arthropoda; class Insecta; order Diptera; family Culicidae; genus Anopheles; species Anopheles melas. Next base: position 10,216 of record AXCO02009998.1, read on the forward strand.
CTCCGTTCAGCCTCTCCGGGCCAGTGGTGGTGTGGTGGTTCAAGCGCAACGATCGCTACAATATTCTTCATGATGATTCTAGTGAACGGGCGGACAGAATGCATACTGTGTACAAAATCATGCAATTACTCCTGTTGAACGTTCAGTAACTGAGAAAAGATAGCATAGCATCGTGATGCCGCCCAGCAGCAGCACACTGAAGAGATTGCAGCGAAGGAAGTGTGACGGCGTCGTCATGCGTGCGTGTGTGTTGATATTGTACATGCTGTTTGTGGCAATGGGGGAGAGAGGGCAAGGAGTGCAATGACAATGGATTAACCTCACCCTCCATGGTTATTTCCTTTACAGAGCCTTAAGGTACGCAGGAAGACCAGGAAGCTGCGTGGTCACGTCAGCCACGGCCACGGTCGTATTGGTAAGCAAAGAGCGGCCAGCCTTTCCACCGGCTTTCACGCTATATGGTGTGTATGTGTATGTATTAACGAATTACCACCATTTCCTCTCCTTGTTTTTTAGGCAAGCACCGTAAGCATCCTGGTGGTCGCGGTAACGCTGGTGGTATGCACCATCACCGTATCAACTTCGACAAATACCATCCGGGTTACTTCGGCAAGGTCGGTATGCGAAACTTCCACCTGAACCGCAACCACAAGTTCTGCCCGACCATTAACCTCTCACACCTGTGGAGCCTGGTGCCGGAGAAGGTGCGCGAGGAGGCGAAGAAGAACCCCGAGAAGGTGCCGGTGGTTGATCTGGTCCAGTTCGTAAGTATCTTTGTTTGTTGTGGGACACTTCCATTATTTGTGATGATTTTCGTGTACGGGCGGACAGAATGCATACTGTGTACAAATTCTCATGCAATCAATCCTGTTGATCGTACCTTAACTGATACTTTAGCGAGAAACAGCTCCTAATTTCTTCATCATACGAACGGAACACTAATCTGAAATGCGCCATTGCTTCCATTGCAGGGTTACTTCAAGCTGCTCGGATCCGGTGGACTCCCGAAGACTTGCGGCCCGATCATCGTGAAGGCGAAATTCTTCTCCCGCCTGGCCGAGGAGCGCATCAAGGCCGCCGGTGGTGCTTGCGTGCTGCGAGCTTAAGTCTGTAAGGATCTTGCACACACACACACACACACACACCGACGTCACATGCTCGGAGTGCCTTCGGGGATGGATCGCAAAGGATGCAGCTGTTCTGCGGTATCGCTATTGCGCCCGTTTCCGAAGGCACACCGCCAACAACATCTCTCCAGCATCCTCGAGCATGTTTCCGTTTTTGTTTTTGGTACAACGTTTCGTGTGTATTTCCTGTGCGTGAATGTGTGAAGCATGGTGGTGTGCCTATCTG
>AXCO02009999.1:0-13852 GCA_000473525.2 Anopheles melas
TAGCCATTTATTACGATTTCTTCTTCCGGTCGCGCAGCTTTTACGATGGTGATGAGTGATGCTTGCTTCGTTTTGCCTCCTCGGACCCGTGGGGGCCCCATGGAGTGAAACGCAAAACGTCTTAGAATCACGTCCGCGTTCCATTACACACACACACACACACACACACACCATCAATTTCACGTTATGATGGAATCGAGCAATCGAAGGAGGGGAGAGCCGATCTGAAAGTGATGAGCTAAATGATAATGGTGTGCAATAACTGGGCCATCACTGTGGGAGGGGTAGCCGATTAATGATTCCGCTGAATCATGGCCGCGAATCATGAACTCGGTTCGGTTTTTTTTGTTGGTGTGTTTGTTATTAATCAATTGATGCGTGGATAGTATCGAGCTCGAGCTTCGGCACTCATATTGATTTCAGCTCACCAAAATATTGGCCAAAATCAATAGCCATCACCAATGTCGCCGTCGAGTTTGGATAATTTATCTATCAATCAGATTTATTGCATTGGCTTTGTTGTTATTGTGATGGATGAATTGGTTGCTTGTTATGTCGCTGCGGAGTATCACTTACTTGATGGATACCCGCAAACGTACTACGCAAGTCCAAGTGGCAACGCAAACGTTAGACTAATCAAAGGGTAGTTAAAACAAGCGAATGAAAAGGTGATACTTTACGATTCGTAATTATCTCCTCTCTTTATAAGTGGGAGAAAACAACGGAACAACGTAGAAATCCCCATTTCGTCCATATCGTCTTCACAAATCCATTTCCTGCTTATACTTTATTGAAGTAATTCCGCACCCCCTCCGTGCAGGAGGTTGCTTTTGTGCCGTTGAGTCCTGTTTTATCTTCCCACCGATTTACGCGTTTTATTCACCCCAGAGAGGCAGAGAGAAAGGCTAAACCCGTCCCTTAAACCGGTTGGGAGCCTTTTCGTACATTGTGCCGCTCACAGAAACCTTTTCCAGAAGTGTAATGTATTTTTTGTTGCCGTGTACAAAGTCTCACAAAAGCAGCCTGCCTTGCGCACCCTTAAGAACGAATCTAGAATTAACCTTCTAGAGTGGTTGTGTTGCTTGGTGGAGCCCAAATTAATGAAACGGATACCGATACAGAGGGAGCAAGTGGTGGTTCCTTGGCAACTTCTTTCGATCGTTCCTTTCCTTTCCTCCCTGGGGGCGTATGACCATTCCCCCAACTGAGGGGCTCGGGTATCTATTTTGGAGCAAAAATTCGTTTTACGAAAGGGATAAATCACGCCCTGCTATCAATTTTTCTTCGTCTTTCGTGCGGGTCTCATCCATAGAGAGGGTGGTGTAAAGCCCATGCCCCTTGGGTGGGTGTATGTGTAGGCTGTTTTCCTCCTCCATGCTCTCTTGGCACGGTGCATGAAGCGGGTGTCCGTTTTACTCTCAAACGGTGGTTCATTGCTAATTTGCCACTTGCTCCTGGCGTGTGCAATTTCCCACTAATGGAAGAGGAGAAAAAAAAAGGTTTCCGGGAGGAAGAGGCACAGAAAGTGTAAGTGGAACCAGCACAAGAAATGGCATGTTGATGCCTCGTTTCATTCCGTAATTTGGTACGAACATGTGCTCTCCGGTGGGCGGATTGCGGTACAATGCTTTTCGGAACGGTCGGGTCGACTCGGGTGTGTTGCAGACGGGAAAAGGACGGAAAGTAACTGGCAACTGGTAACACTGTACTGCTGTGTAATGTGTGTTGCTGGGGAGGGAGTTTAAGCTGTCGAGCTGTTGTGGTGGTCCTTCGGGAAGGCAAAACCCATCACGGAGTGGATCGTCGTGGTTGGTCGAAAACATAAAGTGGCAGACGCTTCCGGGCGAGCAATCAGCGAAACAAAACCGTGTGTGGTAAGGAATGTTCGTGTGCAGAATCGTGCAGCTCGGGGTCGGTGAGGTAAATTGTGAAGCAATAGCGATTGCAATGGACTTTTTTTATTGGTTTGGTGGGTCGAGCTGATGGTACGGTGCGTGATGTGATTTATCATAAAAAGATGGATCTTGGCACGTTTCTTCGTGTTGCTTGATTTTTTTTTGTTGCAATGATAAATGTGATAGAAACGTTTAAAATGCAGTGAGTTGTGTTTGATTTATGGTTGTTTCTATTTGCTTGCAGCAGTCTTAAATATTAAAGAGATTCTGTAAACATTCAGCTGTATTCACTAGCGCTCCCCTTCAAGAAGATGAACCATTGCAGAGGTCATTTTCCCATCAAATAAGTCAATAATTTCGCAGGCCATATAAAAGCCGTTCTGCCCAAAAACAAAAAAAAAACTAAAACCCACTCGGGCCCAGGAGTGGTGGGCAGGCTTTCAACTTGCACACAGGCCAGTCAATAACATATTTATTTCCATTTCCAGTCGCGCTCGATTCGATTACTCTCTGCTAAGCGCGCCGGTCGAAACGGTCGATCGCACCGAGAATGGCTGGCCCGAGTCGCAGCACAAACGACAGGCACACAGACATGCCTGAGAAGCTTTTCCAGAGAATTGTCTTGAGCCTGCGGGGAGAGCTACTGCCCTGCCCGGGGCTAGTGTTTTCGTTCGCTGCTGCTTTCGATTCGATATTTTAGCGCAAAAGAGCGAACGAGAGAGTGGTATATTCTATGTTTCCACACTTCTTGGGAATCCTTGGAGCATCTCTGTTTTTGGTGGTTCTTTGTGGGCGCTACCGGTACCGGTGCGCGGCCCCGTTTTGGTGAATGCGGATAAATAAATAATCCAATTCGAAACAATAAATTTCCTGCACTGGAACGATTTCCCAAACGTCTTAATACGATATTATTGTACCTATTCTTCATTCTTCTCTACTCGACCAAACACACACACACACACACACACACACACACCCGACCATTTCCACCTTTGAAACAGTGAGAATTCTTTATGTTGGATGGGATTTTCCTGACTGTCTTTTTGCTTCACTTTTCCCCCCGTCGAGGAGAGCGGTAATCGTTATTGGATTTCTTGATATGTGTGTTTCCTTCCAGCAGGAAAAACAAACTCGCACAGCGCTTGAAATCATATTTAAATTTACGTCAGCATGTCGACTTTCGACCGCTTGCCCCTTCTTCCGCTCGAGACGCACGCACACCACGCATCGGTCGATTGACGTAATCGTGTCCTGAAATGGGGGGCGGACATGCATGTCGGTGGCCATTTTATTTTGTCGTTTAGCTTATTTGTTTTCACTGGGTGTGATAGTTGTTTTTCTTGTATTGGTCTGCCTTTCTCACACGAGGTTTTGTTCTCTTTCTCTCTTTCACCCACAGATGCTGAGATACAGGAATGGTACAAAGGCTTCCTGAAAGACTGCCCAAGCGGTCATCTGTCGGTGGAGGAGTTTAAGAAAATTTATGGCAACTTCTTCCCCTACGGCGACGCCAGCAAGGTAAGTGTGGAATGTTATAATATTCCCTATAGATCCCCATTTTTTTCTCTCTCCCAAACTGTTTATCTATGTCCTTTTGCTTCGATTTCCCTTCTTTTTAATGTGAAATCGTCTGAAAGTCGCCTTTGAGCTTCATAAAGCAATGGCGAACAAACGAACCAACACGAACACACTGTGAGAAAGAGGGAGAGGGCCACTAGCCGCGGCAAAACAGTAGATAAAATATTCAAACTTCAATATTCAACATTAGCACGATTGTTGCGTCCCGCACCGGCAGCCCTGCACAGCCGTCGTGCGGGGGTTCATGCGCGAACGCCACTTTGTCGGCACTCGCTTTGATCCTTATCGTGGAGATGTTTGCTTGCTTCGTGTTCGTCCTCGTGCACCACCAAAACAGCAGCAGCAGCAGCAGCAGCAGCAGCAGGTGGTGGTCGCTTACACAGCGGGCCCGGAAAACAAAAACAAAAAAAAACCGGTCAAAACCGTCCATCTCACGGCGGGGAGTTGTTGCTTGAAATTGAATCAACTTTCCACGTATTGCTCCGTAACTTCCTCCCACACACCGGCGGGAGCGGATTTCACTGGAAAATGTCGAGTTCGTTCCGCGCTGAGTGGATTAGCAGTGGATGTGGAAGATTGTTTAAAACGACCCGCTTTCGATGCTGCCGGGGAGCTCGCTTGAGTGCCGTCCGGCAATGGAAAAGTCAGTCCCCGAGTGGGTTTCGGTATGGACCGTGTTCTGATTCCGCGCCGCGAAACGCTCCCGCGCAAAAGGAGGTCCTAGTCAATTCCAACTGAATTGCAATCGTACGCCAGGTAATTAGCTCCGGCTTTCGGGGGGAGCGGTTGAGATTAAAATTTGTTTTCACAGTATTTTTTCCTTCTTGTTGGCCTTCCTCTTTTTCCGTGGAATCCACTAATGCGAATCAGGACCTCAAATTACTAAGCTCCACGAGAAAATGCATTGAAAGTACGGCTGTGCTTAGGACTAATTTCGCTGAAATGTAATATCGGCGAATGAAATTTACATTGAACGGGAAAGTTTTTCAAAACAGCCAAACACACCACCGTTAGCAGAGCGAAAAGCTCGACTCCTTTCGAAACGCATTAAAATTTAATACTCTATACTTCTCACACCCTACCAGGCGTCTCCATCGTCGTACAAACTACCAGGCGCCTCCATCATTGCCTTCGTTCCTAGCGTTTCAATAATTAATACTAAAATCAAACAATAAAAAAGTAAAGCAGCTCTACCTCCACCCCTCCCCCCCTCCCCTCTTTTCCCTGCCATTAGTCGAGGCCAAACGATGGCCGTAGCGCTAAAACCAATCAATCATGTTTTCACCCCTCTTGGAAGGGGCTAAATGGCTCCCGGCTGGTGGTAAAAGGTAAAGAAGGTGCGCTCGGGTATATATTTCCTTCCGCTCACACACCTTCCAGCTATCCATTAGTGACGTGGTGGAGGTGGGAGGGGACAGTTTCGAGGGAATGGCCGAAATGAAACGTTTTGAAAACAAGTGGGGCAAAAATCATAAATCTGTGTTTGTCACGGGTCAGTGGAGGTCTGTGGAGCGGCTTGATTTTTCACTACATTTCCTTCGAAGGTTTTCAGTTTTGTTTGTTCTATGTATGTGTGTGTGTGTGTGTGTGTGAATGTCTACTTTTTCCCAGTTTTTTTTTTCACGAAAAAGAAGGGTCCCCGTGCTTTGACCTTGCCTTACCGTGACCTTGCACGGTCGTGTTTGTTGTGAGTGTTCTTGGTTAAATATTTCCCTTTCGACACAGTGTATGTGCGTGCAGGGGCGAGTCCTGGCACGAAAAAAGCCATAATGTAGCATACCGGGCTCGTTTCTCAATGTCAAACGGGAAACTGAAAGGAAAGGAATTGTACCTTCGTTCGGGTTGCTCACCGGTTGCTCCACACACAATTCACCTATTTGCCGAGGAATGCGAAAAAAATGCGAAAGAACAAATCGCTCTCAACACAATCGTGAATTGCAGTAGTTTCGTTTTCGTCTTCTCTTTTTCTGAAATGAAAATCGATGATAATTGGACTGGTAATGATGATTGATCAACCGACAAAAAGGAACCTACGTCACGGCAAAGCAAAACAAAACAAGAAAACGCAACACACCATTTGTCTTTTCTCATTCCCCTGCCTCGCTGGCAATGTGTTCTCACTTTTCCACTCGAATAATTCTTCTAACCCCTTTCTGTTTCGCTTTACCCTATACTGCTATCAATTTCAGTTCGCCGAGCATGTGTTTCGAACGTTCGACGCGAACGGTGACGGTACGATCGACTTCCGGGAGTTCCTGTGCGCACTGAGCGTTACCTCGCGCGGCAAGCTAGAGCAGAAGCTGAAATGGGCATTCTCGATGTACGATCTGGACGGTAACGGATACATCTCCCGACAGGAAATGCTGGAAATTGTTACCGTAAGTCCCCGGCCGGCCGGCCGGCAAATTGAAGCCGGAAATGCAATTACCTTTCGCGCGTCTCTCGCTTTTAGCTCGTAGAAACCAAAAGGAAAAGAGAGAAGAGGAAAACCAAAAGCGCACGCATTTCGCACACCAACGAAACCAACATTCATTTCACTGCCAGAACATTAACGAACATGTCGGACGTTAATACGCTATCCCCATTTCTCGTTGTTGTTTTTTTTTTCTCGCCAGGCAATCTACAAAATGGTCGGCTCGGTGATGAAGATGCCCGAGGACGAAAGCACGCCGGAAAAGCGGACGGATAAAATCTTCCGCCAGATGGATCGCAACAAGGACGGCAAGCTGAGCCTGGAGGAGTTCATCGAGGGCGCGAAGAGTGATCCGTCGATCGTGCGGCTGTTGCAATGTGATCCGCAGGCGCAGTGAGCAATTCCATGCTGAAAAGTACACAAAGAAAGGACACAGAAACAACAAACAAACAAACAAACAAACAAACACATACAAAAACAGACATAACAGCATGCCTGCAGCCAGCAAAACGCAAGCGAAACTAACAGCCCAAAAAACACAAACAAAACACAAACAAACGAAAGCAACAAATACAACAAAATGTTTAACACACACTCTTGTACACAAGCAAACAACAAAACAGCGACATGCTATTATAGGTAAACGTTAAAAAGAAAAAACAAAACAAAACACTTATAAATATATACCCTATACATATTTTTTCCCCTTACAACAACTCAAAACTTAACATTTAACGTATCTAAAAAGAGAAAAAAAAACGAGTTGATTCAGAATCAAAACATCACTGCAAAACTAGCTAAACTCCATCGAAATTTCCTCAACGTTTTAATATATTGTGTAAATTGAGCTAAACGAAAAAGAAATCCCAATTCGAAAGCCGATGATGAGCGTTCGCACTGAATTGATTATGAATTAATAATATAATAACTGCGCTAGCCGGGTGTGCTAGTACGAAACGGAAGGTTAACGATTTAAAACAAAACAAACAAAAAAACAAAACAAAACAAAGAGAAAACAAACCGCGAAAGATAATGAGCAAAGCGGTGCAAACTTTTCTTTGTTTCCTCCTGCAACGGAAATTGTGTTCTTGCATTTCACCGTGCAAGTAACAACGACACACGGAGCGGAAAGCAATTGTGGGGGAAAAAATTGTATAATTTTACAGCTAAACACGTTGCGCACCAAAACACAAATCCAGAAAACGTTGTACTTTAAAAATTGGCTTTGTTTGACATAACAAAAAATGAGATATTTAATATTAATCAATCGTACTTTTTGCTAACTTATTATCCATTTGTTTCCTTCTCTCAATCTCAATTGGGCTAACATGAATCTGCTCTTCTATTTTTATTATTATTTTTTTTTTTTGATAAACTCAGGATTCAAAGAATTTCAAAGCACACAACTAGGTTTAGGAGTGTATGATCATTAATTAAGGTTTTTGTTTTCTGTTTCGTCCTATTTGAAATACCAACATTGTATCGCCATCACGTGCCACCTTAAACAACAAACTAAAACATACAAAGCCCACACACACACACACACACACAAACATACAAACAGCTCAAACACCACAAATATGCCATATGCAAATGCAATGCAATGCAATGATTCTCTGCTTGTTTGTCTCTTCCCGGTTTTGTCGATGCGTTCTCTTCCGTGTTACCCCGCTGAGTTGAGCCGAGCGGAGGAGGTTGCTTTGCTGAGAGCGCTGTGGCGCGCAGAAGAGGAAACGGGCTGGACAGTACGGTGGCGGGTGAAAATGTAGCTCCAGACATGGCACGCGTCTCGGTTGTGGTCGTACGAGCAGCCCACTTTCCTCTTCTGGCGTGAAAACGCGTGACGCAGACGGGATCATCATTCTTCAGCAGTTTCGTTTTACAATAAGAAAATTGTTTGTTTGTTTGTTTAATTTACTAAAGAATATGATCCGGTTCTGTGCCATGCATATCGAGCGGGTTCGCTTGACACGGTTGCTCTACGACAAGCTTGGAAAGGTCGCTCAACTCAAACCACAAACAACGACGGGTGGGGAATGGCACCGCAAACGGGAACCGCAACAAGGCAGCGCTATAGCGTCTAATACAATACAACCAATACACTGAATGCCGCACACGCCATGAAAAGCAATACAATACAGAGCAACACATGCCACCACGAGTACATTACACACCATCAAACACACACACACACACACACACACACACACACACACACAGTGGCAAATAGCCACTAGAAGAAATAGAGAAACAACACAATGGAATTTTTCGCTGCCTCCGCGTACTCACCTAGCAAAAGAAGCGCCCGATGGATCGAAGAAAGATGTTGGCCGAGGCGGCTGGATGGGCTCAATGCACTGTAGCACTCAACACACACACACAACTCACCTCATGCAAAGAAAACAAAACCGGCTGTGTAGAGCTGTGTAGTAATAGTGTGTGCGTCGTAGTAGGCGCGGCGAAACTGTCTACCGTGCCCAGTCAGTGTGTCACGCGGAACAAATCGTATCGGAATGTGAAAGAGGGCGGTGCGTGTGTGTGTGATTGTACAGACAGGGACTAACAAAAAAAGAAAAGAAACAACCGCGAAAAGAAAAAACCCCATCACCCAATAGTGTGTGTGTGTGTGTGTGTGTGTGTGGCGAGCGATAAGGTAAAACCAAACTGTACGGAATTGAGCGACTGTTTTGCGGAATGGGGCCGCAAAAGCACGTCCAGCAATTGTTTGTAAAGCCTGAAACGAACCACAATCGACGGGGGGAGATGCAAAAGACCAGAACGAAACCACGGCACTGATGTATGTAGCAAACAAATAGCAGCAGCAACCATATGTAGAGAAGCAAACAAACTGTGCAAACACGTCGATCTTCCGATTAGCAAAGCGTGTGGCGGTAGTAAGTTTTGTTGTTTTTCGTTGGGCCCTTACACGCCTACTACTTACCACTTCTTCGAGCGCATTCGAAAGGGAGCAAAAGGGCGAAAAGAGCCATCCATAGAATCCACTTTGCGCAAAGCATAGAGAAAAGAAGGGACACACTCACAGCCTAAAGCGAAAGCATTTGCGTTGCGTTTGAAACCCCAAAATCTCCTTCATAGTTTGTAGTTCATATCAAACACACAGTTTGCTTTGAAAGTATTTCTCTGCTTCTCCGTTTATTTCTCTCTCTCTCTCTCTCTCTCTCTCTCTCTCTCTGCCCTCCAGTGTGTCATGTATTATACCCCACTAATGTTTCTAGGGGTGTGTGTGTTTTTTTTTCTCGAATTTCCTTTCAATCAATCCCTATGTCTCACCCGTGCGACATGCCCAATATCCGCGGGAGCCCCATTTTCTATTGCTATTATTATTATTATTAATTATCGTTATTATTAATTATTATCCAAAATGTCTGATTTCTACGCGCAAACCGTGGTATCGAACGCCCGCGCAAGCAGCAACCGGTTTGCAACCATTATTTATTATTGTTTAGTCACTACACGTTGATTGTACCGGTTGTATTGTTCGATTTTGTTCCGGAAGACGGAGACTCGTCTCAAACACACTTGTGTACTACAATATTTACGATTTTATGCAAGCTTTAAACAACCCCCCCTTCATTAGCAAACTCCCAGTTTTCGTTGCGATACATCACGATCGTCCCCCAGTGCGCAGGCTATTATCATTTGTTTGTAAAACCGTTTAGATATTACAGTTCTAACACCAATGCAAGCTGTTAACAAAAGAAAACAATGTTTTTTTTATCGAATTTATAAATTTACCACTCGTAATCTCCTTTACCTTTCGGTGATTAAACTGCTCGGAATCTTTACTTTTCCTACTAATCGCTGTAATAGCTAGAATCATTTTCCTTAGTCCGTTTTGTTTTGCTCTAGACAATTATTTAAAGAAGAAAAACGCAGCAAATGACTCTGTTAGAAAGAAAAAAGCGTGAGTGTAGAAACACTTTTACAAGTGTGTTGGTAAAGAGGAAACTTGAACTACACGAAACTACACAAAAAGAGCAGATAAAAAGAAAAACATTATTTCGAGTCCATATGTAGTGAAGAGAGAGAGAGAGAGAGAGAGAGAGAGAGAGAGAGAGAGAGAGAGAGAGAGAGAGAGAGAGAGACCATACACACATAGAATGTTGAGCGTAAAACTATTGCGAGTGGTGTACGATCGTACATATATAAGTTTGTACAGTCTTTTGATTATATACATTAAATCTTTTTATTTTATTTAAGCTGTTCGAATGAGTTTCCGTCTTTTTTTGTTGTTGTGCTTACTCGTTGCTTACTCTTTGTTTAAATGATTTTATTTTTTCCATGAAAGAAATTATATAATGTTTTGCTTATTTATTTGCATGCTTCTTAGCTCTAAGTAACTCAGGAGTTTTCTAAAAAATCATCTAATGCTTGTGTTGTCCAATGCCATGTCCAATTCTGGTCGAACGCAATGGAAGTCTGATTCCTTACCCGCAGATCACGCGTTAAAGAATGTTCTCTCGATCTTCAGCTAGAAACTTAAGTCGTTAGTTGAGTTTATTCCTAGTTAGTGTATACTCATATTATAGCTACTTGTAGCTCTTTCTCTAACTCCGTCTCTATCTTCTATATTTAAAGGAAAAAAGCTATATGAAAACGTTGTTACAAAGCAGAAAGCGTTCAAGAGATAATGTTATTCCAAATAGCGAAAAACGAACCGATAACAACAACAACAACAACATGAAAAATTTACGTAGAGCTTTTACATTATAACATATCGATACATACGTACCGTACCGCGCGTGTTTTGTCCCCGACTGGTCCCTTCTCTTCTATTTACTACTATTTGCTTTCTCCAAACGGTCGAACGATGTCTCCATTGTCGTTTGTCGGGACGGCACGGTTACTTTCAAATTTTAAACCATCTCGTAGAAGAAACTATTTTAACCCATCAACCCCCCTCGTTTGGTACATCTTACAGAGAGGGGGTGAATGTTTTAATCCCACTTCTTCCGCTCCAATCTCTCTTCATCTCTAGGCGTATCGTATATACTCACGTGTGTTTGACCTTTTACCCCTTCCCCACCCATCGTGTTTGGGTTTTATTTGAAGTTTAGGTAAAGCTCTACATATAACAAATATGAAAATAAGTGAAAAGGAAGGAGGGCAGTATACATTACAGCACAAGCGTCTTACGATCGGAATACGAGAGAGCGAGAAAAAAAAGAAAATAACCAACAACCCCAAATCGACCCCATGTAACAACCACAAACTGTGTTGAAATTGTGTGTGTGTGTGCGTATATTTTCAATGTGAGAGAAAGAGGGGAGGGGTTGAAGGGGGCGTGTGTTGACCGAAGTTACTATTTCTTGAAGGAATTACATTTTGTGTCAGGACAGCAAAAGGAGAGATGAACGGGACACGATGCTTGTGGTTAAGGTTTTGGTAATGAAAAAAGAGCCGAACAATTGAATTGAATGTACCTCCAACACAAACCTTTGGGATAATGCAGCCAATGCACCCAACAGCACTAGGATCAATAATCATTATTATTAGGACAAAAAAGGGAGCGAGGCGTTGAAGGGCCGAAGTGAAGAGAGAAAAACAAAATATTATGATTATGATAAAACAGAGATACAAAAGCATACAAATAAGCGATTATGATAATTAAATTATTAACAACAAACAAACAAATCAAGCTCTGTGACATTTAATTGACGTTTTAGAACACAAACACAAGTGTAAGGACTGTGTAAAGGATAGGTATGAAGATAACAAAAACACTCACACACACTAAGAAGTCTCTTAATTCGTATAGTATTCATCTCCTTACCAAAGGGCACACACACACACACACAGACACATCAAGTTTGCATCGGTTTGAAATTTACTCTCTGTACGTGTTAAGCAAACGAGTGTAGTAGAAAGAGAGCGATACATCTGTCACGCTTCAGCGCTCTCCGTTCAAACACACATGAAGATGAAGAGAGAGAGCGTGAGTTTGAAATTGTTTGTTTGTGTGTTTGTGCGTCAGAAGGAACGCTTAGTATACACTCTACATACTTAACGGAGAGAATTAAAATGGTAAATACAAAAGAAAAAAGCTGTTAATGCATATGGAAAACAAACACAACTGACATAGATAAAGCGAACAAGCGCACTTGCACACATAATGGGCATACTACACACATGGTATATGTATGTGTAATGTGTGCGAGTGTGTGCGTTAGTGCATTTAGATAGTATTTTGGAAGTAATGTGGAACGCAAACAAGGGAGGAACGGTTAAATTGCATACATTCAAAGCCAAGACTGGCGGCAACCAAAAAGAAAACAAATAATATAGCAGAGACACTTTTGTCAAGCGAGACACAACTACCTGATTTATGGAGTGCACCAACTAGCAGCAGCAGCAGCAGTAGCTAATTGGCAGCAACTGCATTACGCTATAGTTTATATTATCCGATCCAGTGCGCGAGAATGTTACAGATTTACTCGATGGTCGATAGTGCAAAACGGTGTGTACGCAGCAGGCCATCAAAAGCCATTCATGTCGCAAGAGTGGTCCACAACACATTGGGAGACGCAGAGACGATTTGTATGATTATGGTGTATATTTTTTTTGTAATCTTAATGAATTAATCTTGTCTGCTCATGATTAGTTGTGAATAACTCCTCCTAGTTTTAGTCTTTTTTTTGTTGAAGTGTACTTTCTTTGTCCTAGTTTTAGTGCTTTGTTTTCATATACAAACATCTTCACTTGTTAGATAGATAGGCGAACGACATCAAAGTACTATTACTACTACTACTACTACTACTACTACTACTATCCTCGAACTCTCCATAGTATAAACTCCCTCTCTTCATAGTGTAAAGCTTCAAGACGCCACTGTGCAAGGGCTGGACGGAATTTTGGGCTGTGTGTATGGGTGTGTGTGTGTGTGCGGCGAAAGCTCGCAAAACAGACAACCAACGATGTATCCAACCACTTAGCGTCATGCATACTTTATCCCCTACTCCTACCCCTACCATTTTGGGCTGCGTTTTAAGCTTTTGGCCCACCGAAAACGGTTCTAAGCTCCAACAAGTTCCAACAAGTATAGTTACACACCACCAGCACATAATAGGAAATGCATTTCTTACTCTCTTTCTCCTTCTCTCTATCGCTCTTTGTATTGCGCCATCTTTAAATGGCGAGACAGCGAGTGTAGTGTAGTTGTGTAGACAGCGACAAACTTGGCGGCCGCGTGAAACTAATTATACTAACTACCAGCAGTTCCACCTGGAGCTGGTGCAGCAGAAACTACAGCCACTTACAAGTGAATTAATCCATCGTTTTTTGCGAAAAAAAAAATGCGCATTACAGCCCACTTTCCCAGGCGCGCGCGAAATGATTGTAGTGATATAAAGCTAAACCAAAAGCAAACAAGATCTTTAAAATCGATAATATCCACCATTTTTTGATGCACAACTTCGTTTTACCACTTACCATTTTACCTGTTGCTCGAATATCGTTCAAAAGTATGAGGAGAAGAGTGAAAAGCAAAACCTTTAGTATTAGCAAAGCAAACAACCAACGTACGAAGAATTGAGGAAACGATGAGGGAAACATACAGCGTAAACAGACACCGAAAACACACACAAACACGTACGAAAAGGAAACCAAATGACAAATAAATCAAACGCAAAAGGATCCCTTTTTGAACCTAACAAGAGAGTAGTACTAACGAAAGCAAAAAAAAAAAACAAACAAAACACACAAATTAATGAAAAACGATATAATCCCGTCTTAGTGGTCTTTGCCTAGTGATTTAGAGGAAACAGAAGCAACCAACAGCAGAAAGATAGTTCTTAAACAAACAAAACACGAGATTCAAGTAACAAACAAAAGTAAGCCCCGATTACGACGCAATAAAGCCTAATACACCGAAGCATTACACCACTGGCGACAAGCAAGGAAGCACACACACACTCACACAATGACCACGTAAAACACAAGACAAAAG
>AXCO02010002.1:0-11647 GCA_000473525.2 Anopheles melas
GCAGGCCTACTACGATGATGCTCCAGCGTTGTAGACCAGCTGTGAGCTGTTCTCCCATGCTGGAAACTGGCGAGAGGACGAGCGCGCGCTTCGCAGAAAGGTTCGGGCTCAGGTGCGCGGGATGAGTAAAATGTGTTCGTACTACAGAATGTGCTACAGAATCGGCAACGCACCGTGTTTCGAAGGGAACACGATAGGATTATAGCCGCAAGGGAAGGTAACGAGTGAGTGAGAGAGTGGGAGCGAGAGAGAGAGAGAGAGAGAGAGAGAGAGAGAGAGAGAGAGAGAGAGAGAACATGAACGGGATCTGACTTTGCCCAGATGTAGTTTCCCCGTTCTTCCATGGGAGGGGGGAGGGGGGGCTTCGTTACATTGACCCAATTTTTGTGCGTTGTGCTCCGGTTGGCATTGGAAACAGGGACATTGAACAGGCTTCTCGACTTTTCAACCGTTTTTCCCAACCCCAGACAAGAAGCTGCTCCCACTTTGGAACGATTTGCTCGTTCGTTCTCCTTTGTCTTCAATGGTCCAAAGGGGAGCAAGGGTTTTTTGGCACTTGTTTTTTTTTTTTGTTGTTGCTGCTTCTTCTCAACGTTATCGAGCAGGTCCAAATCGAAATTCAAATCAACTAGCAAACAGTGACATCGTTATCGCCCTGCGGGATGACGCGCCCTGGTGTGTTGCGTTTGCACGGCCGGCCGGCCAAAAAAACATGGCATCTCCCTCAGCATAGGTTTCCGTCGCCAGCGCCCTGGGCACTGGGCGTACACGCAAACTGTATGCGACACACCTGCACTGACGCAAAAGGCGAACATCACCATGCCATGTTTATAAATAGCGCAATTATCTACTTTTGGGGCTAGTCGCTGGCGCAAAACGCACCAGCGACCGGCTTTTGTCGTCCATTTTCCACCTCCACCATTCCAGCCCAGATTTGGACACTGCAACAAGTAGAGCCAGCCTGGTGCCAGGGGCGCAAATAAGCACGATTCTATTCATGGAGCATTAGTATGGAACATCATTTGCATTCGCGTTGATATGGAAATTGTGGAGGAAAATACCTTTTGTACCACAGTTCCCCGAACTACAATACGACCAGAATGATCGGTTTGGTTTGCGAAATTTCTGCTATTTTTCAATGGAATTCGTTCAAATTATGCAATACACGTTCATCACGCTTCATTTGCGGTTGTGCTGCAGCACAATTAACCCTTTCGTCAGGAATGGTGGAAAAACGGGCGTGGGCATCCGGGGCGTTTGCCTTTATTAGCTGCAACAAGCCGCCGCGATGTCGGCCTTCGGCTTTCCCTTTCCGTTGTTATGTTTTGATGCTCTTGTTTTTATCTCTTCAACACGCTCATTATACACAGTTACTCAAATGATGTTGCGCATTTTTAGCGCAACACGTTTTGTGACGGTGACATGTTTTTAACAATGGTAAGACTGCTGGTGCGAACAAATGAAAATTGTGGCTGATGTCACGAATGCGATTACATGTTAGAAAGCAGTTTAAGTAGTAAATCCCCCCACAGTACACACGGCTCGTTTGGTTACGTTGCGTGTAACCTTTTTACCCTTGCATTGCATTGCTAATGGAGCACGATTTGTAAACACGACGGTTTACATGTTTTTTTTTTTGCATTAAGGTTTCACTAGGACATTTCTAGCAGTTACTGATTTTGTCAATGAAATAATAAATCAGAGCTTTTAATATTTAGACTTTGTGCGGAAGCAAAGCATTTTTAGATTTTTCATACTTTATTCATCATGTTCATATTGTTAAACTTTTATTTATATTGACCTCCATAGCAACGTTGCATACATCCCCTAACCATTTGAAACATTCCACCGAGTGGATCAAGTAGTCCATTATATGTTTCGAACCCCTGTAAGTCTACCAATCTTAGAGTTGACCACTTTCTTTAAAAAAAAACCAACAATTGAGATAAAGCATCATTTTAACAGTGCTTTAACAAGACCTGGCAGGTTCGATTCTCATCCAAATCGTCACTCCTGTACGAGCCAGGCTGTGTAGGTCGTTGCGCTCCGATAACGGAAATATTTTAAAATTGAAACGATTCGAAAGAATTTGAAAAGATTTGTAACTGTTTGAAATATTTCATCATTACAATGGCGAAATTTTTCACACAGCCGAAAATGGTTATACCGCTTGGTTGCATTCTACACCGTACCTTCGCGTCAAAATCTATTCATCTTGACTTTGTTTACAATAAACACCCTCGTCAATCGACTGCCCACAAGCGAACAAAGACTTCCGAGTGATAAAACGTAAATTTCGTGCTCAAACTCACCTGTAAAACGTGGCTCTACCGGTTTAAAACGCTCTCCAAAATGATGAACCAAATGGGCATGATGATGCAGCAGCAAGGTGTCGGTGTACCCGGCGGTCCGGGTGGTGTCGGCGGCGTAGGTATGCCAGGACCGGGAGGAGTCGGTGTAGCGCCCGGGATGATGCAGTCACCTCAGATGCAGCAAGCCCAGCAGCAGCAAGTGCAGCAGCAACAAGTCCAGCAACAGCAGGTGCAACAACAGCAAGTACAGCAGCAACAGCAGCAGCAACAGCAGCACAGCCAATCCGCCCAGCAGCAAGCACAGCAAACCGAGAAGGTGGACAACATTTCCAAAGTGAAGGTTCTGGTCGGACCGCTTCGCGACGCCCTGTCTACTACGATCAAAACAGCCGCCCAGCTCATCCAGCAAAACACACTGGCCGACGCAGGATCGTAAGTTCCTTCGGTTGCTTAGATGGCGCCCAATTCTCATGACAGTTCCCTTTTCACGCGGCAGGAAAACGGTAGACCTGAACAATGCGCCTCGGTTTGATAAGCATTTGGAGGAGTTTTATTCGATTTGTGACCAAATCGAGCTGAATTTGGTGAGTAAAGGGAGGAGGAAAATGTTTCGATGGATCAATCTCGTTTATTCTTCCCTTTCCCTTCGCCTCTCCCCAGAAAACGACCAAACTGTGTATGCAGCAGTGTACCTCGTCGCAGCAGTATCTTCCCATTCCGGTGGCCACGAGCCAGCCGCCACTGCCGGAAACGAACGCACTCACGTACAATCAGTACCTGGAGGTGGTGAAGCTGCAGATCGGCTACGCGAAGGACATCCACGATACGCTCATATGCGCCGCGCAAAACATTTCCCCCAGCGAATGATAGCCGAAGCCGAACGGAAGCCCAGGGTCGCATTACGGTGGTAAGAGAAGGATAATGGTTTACTTTATTTGTTCTTTATGGCATACATAGAGGAATGGGCATGAGCGAGAATGGTGGAGAGGAAGGGTCCAGTTCGTTTTTCCTCCGCACGGTCCAGTCTGGTTTCGTGGTAGCGGTCTTAACGATCGTCTAAGAAATAAAATTAAGCTTACACAACTATACAGCAATTCAGGAATTAGATACGGGTTTTACGGTTATTTATCGCCCTCCGTAAAGACGGCGTTGTCGATGCCCTGCTTTTCCATCGCTTTCTCGGCCAGCTTCGACACGACGGCCACCATTTCCTCGTCCCGGTTTCGTTGCGGAATGTAGATATCGGTCAGCTTGCGCTTGTTGTCGGAGAAGTACAGCTCGATGTCCTCCAGCGTGCGCTTTTCCGTTTCCGGCAGGAAGAAGTACACGAACGCGAGCCCGACCATGCCCATCACGCCGTAGAACAGGATGACACCGGGCAGCGAGAGCGCACTCTCCAGGTTGAAGTACGTTTTGGTCGTCACAAACGACATGACGTAGTGCAGGGCGGCCGTAATACCGCACGCCAGGCTGCGATTTCTGTAAATTGGAATAGTGAAAGTGTGTTAAGACTGCCGAAGTTGCCCATTGTGTGATCCCTCACTCGCCCACGACGACGTACCTGAAGGGAAACACTTCGCTGAGCAAAATCCAGGGCACGGGCAGCACGCCAACGCTGGTGAAGAACGCCAGCAGGAAGAACAGCACCATCGGAATGTAGCCCATCGATGTGACGTGGCTCGTACCGGGATGGTTATCGAACGACGTCCAACCGGGCGGGAACGTGTTGAACGCGTAGATGGACAGCGAAATGCACGACAGCGCTGTGACCGCCATCGACGTAATGGCGAGCCGCCGTTTTCCCACAAACTTGATGCTCACCATGCACACGATGTTAGCGATCAGCCCGAGCAATCCCGTCGACACGGTGGCCCAGTTCGCGTCCAGCGGCACACCGTACGCCTGGAAGATTTGCACCAGATACGGTCGCATCCCCGTCAGCCCGCTGAGCTGACCGAACACGAAGAACAGCATCACCAGCACGAACGGGCGCAGGTTACGCTTCCTCGTCAGCTCCTTCAGCTTGGTCCACTCGGTTAGCGGAGGATGCTGGCAGGTGGTCGTCGAACCGCTCTTCTCGCAGATGGCACACTTTGCCGAATGCAGGCTGTAGCGCTTCATCTCCTGGAACTCCTGCTCGACGGCCTTCGGAGACACCCAGCCACGCAGCCACTGGAGCGACTTGAGTGCATCGTCCGCCCGGTTCTTGGACAGCAGCCACATCGGCGTCTCGGGCACGAAGCAGATCGCAATCATCGTGGCGATCGGAATGACACCACAAATGGCCGCCGTCGTACGCCAGGTGGTTACCGTCCCCAGCAAATACACCATGAAGAAGCCCAACATCACGGCCACACCGGCACAGGACGTCAGAATGCCGCGGATCGATGGTTGACTGATGACGATGGATGGAAGAAAGGCCTAAGGTTAAGCCGGCGCTACAAACAGCAAACGACAGCGTAATTACCAAATTTCCCCAACATAGGTCACGATCGGCGCTTCCATGAAGCCGACGCCCAGTCCGAGCAGTATGGCCGCCGTGTACATTTCCTCCAGCGACCCAGCAAAGTGCAACATAAACCAGCCAATAATGTGCGGAATGTTGACCAGAATCATCGATCGCTTGCGCCCGAGCGGCTCGAGAATGATTCCGGACAGAACGCTTCCCACCGGTTGGCAGATGTAGGCAATGCTTCCTAATTTGCGGCAGAAACACAACAAAAAGGGAGAGGAATTTTAAGAAATGATGGTCTGCCTTCCGCCACATTGGCGTAAGGTGCTGCAGCTGCTGCTCACCAAACCAGGACGCTTGCTGGGGTGTAAAGTGGAGAAACTCGTCCGGGGCGCGATTTTTTATGCCCCGCAGTGCGGGAATGACGATCGTCGGGAAGGCGACCGCCATGCCGAGATCAAGCAGGAGGAAATTTTTTGCCGTACTGGCCAGTATCTGTGGCAGGATGCGGCGGAACGCGCTCACTTCCTGTTGCTGCTGCTTATCGTTACCGTCGAGCCGTGTTGCCATCTTGTCGTCAGTTCGCACCTTTTTCTCGTCCCGCCCGTTGATGGAGCCATTTATTGTGTAGGCCGTTTTGCTGCAAAAGGCAAACGCCGGTCAGTAACGCACGTGCCGGTGGCAATATTTCGATCGAGAATTACAACCACAAGCTCGGGTTTTAGATAAGGGATGATCTTTTGCGCTCGTGCGTTTTTGCTTTGCTTCTTGCGCTTTTCAATCCAATTGATCTGCCTGTAGCCGACTGTGTGTCCCCGTACGTCAACCCGTACTTACCCCATGATGGAACTCGGAACGCCTGGTTTCGTAGATCAGATAGTGATAGCAGGATCAATTCTTGAGTACAACGCACGATGATGAGTGCACAATCTAGTGCGATTGATAATAATTGGTCGCTTTCGATGCTGCTGCTGCTGCTGCTGCTGCTGCTGCGTACTGTTGTTAGTGGATCGACATTTTCCAACCCTCGGCTCGATGGTCCAGGTCACGTCGATGGAATGCTGAAGACAAGAGTGAAGCGTATCAGAAACCAAGAAGCAGATTAAAAGGAGGCCACCCCGTTGAAAGGCCCGATCAACGGCGTTGAAAGAGCCGGTTGTAAGGCTGCTGCTGATAAGCTGAAGCTGGAGGGCACAAGAGACCTCTCGTGACCATGTCCCTCACTTTCCCTGGCACCCACCGTTTCAAAAAAGGAAACAACATTACAGTGTAAAACGGTCCCATCGTGTGTACCGTATGTTTTGATTAGTCTACGGGTCTATAAAAACAGCAAGAATTGATTTTGTCTGACAACATGTTTTGATTTGCTGGTGGCTTCTGAGAACGCAGCAGCTGTGCGCACACGACCCGCAAATGGGTTTTTCGCGCAGCGCCATCACAGCTGAACCGAAACGAACCGGTTCGTGCGCGAGCGAGCGCACGCCCGCAGTCTATCTAATGGTACAAACGATCACCAGAATGGGCGCAAAAAGGAACCGCGTGCATTTGGAAATTGCGCACACCGATCGGTGGTGGCGCAATCGAGAGTACATTGAATCTCCACATCCTTCATTGCGTGCGTTTTGGGACACTGTGGGACAGTTAGTACGCACGGGGGCACAGAACGGTAAAGCGTTCAATGAACGAGATCAGTCACCTGAGTGTCCAAACCCAAGTGCACACACACACGTACGGCTCGTGGTGCCATTAAGTGCCGCACCATTGACCAACATTTACGCTCAGCCACGGTGGCGACAGATTTTGAAAGCGATCAGAACGCGCCGATAAAAACACGACTGGAAGGAGAGAGAGATGCTGAAAACGTGTCTCTGCAGACAGGCTCTGCACTTTGCCCACCCGTGGCCGAACCGAGCTGTGACTAATTTTGCATGAAGGTTTCTGTGCGCTGGAATTGGTGCCACGGGCAGAGGAGGAAAAAACGGTCACTAAATATTCACTAAACGACGGTTAGAGTTTGTGTACGGTAGAAATCGCCACCAGCATTGTCCACCGCTTATTGTCATTCCTTTGCAAATGATCCTAAATTAAGCAGAAATATGTTGTACAACTTCCAGTCCAGCATTTGTGGTGTGTCCACCAGTTTCGATCGCTCCTCCAATGCGCGTCTAAATGCCTTTCACTTTCTTTCAGCGCTGTGCGCTCGCACGGTGCCTTCCTGCAAATGCTGCAATTCCAAGTCGCTTTCGGGCACAAATGTACATAGAAATCTAACGTTGACAGGTCTCTCTCTCTATCGCCACCGTTCAAGGTTTGTTTATCTAGCGTAGGACTTGTGCTTCCAACGCTTCCTAGGTAGACACACGCACGCTTGGTTCAGAACCTAGCGCCGTCGCCTACCTCGAGCACGATCTCGTATTCCCGGTTTTCGCTTGACGACACAGTGCGACTCGCTCTATGATCGATGGTGATGATGATGATGATGATGATGATGATGGCGACGGTGACTTTTCTTTCTCTTCTCTGCTCAACCCGTGTGTTGCATTGCGTGCTGAGAACGTGCGAACGAGCGAACGGTCGCGAGTAATAAGTTTAGTGCGATCGTTTAGAGTTTCGCCCATAAATGTAATTCTAATGAGGTACAATTGTGCATCGGAGCGCATCGCAGATTCCCTCATCCTCCCTCCAGCTCCATCCATGAAGCCGATGAGCTTACAAGTGAACTTGTCACGATACACCAGATAAGTATGGTAGGGGGTTCGAGAACAGGTCCCGGCCAAGGCTAATCCTCGCGATCTTTGCTTCCATGCGATGATGATCATGATGATGAGCGCCATTTTCGGGGAAGGGAGATGACCCGTTCAGTTCAATTTGTTGGTTTGCACCAACAGGTTTAGTGCACCCTTACCCTGGACCATCACCACCATCGGCACCTTGACTTGGCTGACTGATTGATGGGATTAATGGATCTATGTAAATGGGCTACGTTTGTACGTACTCTCCTCCTATTCTGCGTTCAGCTTCAACTACATCTCCGGCTCACACAATAGAGACACTTTATAGATCCTCGCCTCATTCTGTTAGGTGACCATGTTCTACTGTACGTCTAATTCACTTTTCTGCCTTCGCAATGATAGGGAGAGAAAGGGGAGGTAAAGGGGAGGTAAAAACCAGGAAGGGCGCAAATCTCATTTATTCGAGGCAAAAACAGCGTAAGACGACGCAACAATTGCTAAGGGACATAACAATTCGCCATCACCTAGCGCGTCTAGAAAGATTCATCGCTCCCACGGCCTATCGTAAGCAATCGATCGCAAGTACACACATGCTACAGGGGCTCTCGTGACCCCTTGCCCGGCACATACCACTGCGCCGACAGTCGGGGGGTTTTCTGTGTGGGTTGAGTGGTACGACGGCTCGTGCGCATGATCCATCATCGATCATCACCACCATGTTGGCGGATGTTAATTTCAGCTGTCCCCGGGCCAACGAAATTGAATACCCCCCCTGCCGGCTCCGATGGCTCAATGTGGCTTGTGCGGAAGAAAGCACTGCTGAAGCCTGCTAGACAAGGCTCCCTCCAGGGTTGGATGGCATTTTCTCCCGCTATTTGCTTTTACGAATCTAATCCCTCCCTTGACAAGCAGCAGGTTCCAGCAGAGTGGTTGTTACACCTGCCTGCCACCTTCGTGGAGATGGATGTCGAAGAATTTGATGACGAAAAAACAGGCGATCTTCCTACTCTGCTTCTCTTTCCCTTTCATTTCTCGACTGCTGGTGGCGGAGCATAATTTCCACCTCTTTGCAATTCTTCCTTCACCTACACCTCCATTTCCATGCCGAACAGATAGAAGATCCGACCCAAGGTGCCACGGCCACGAACGGGAAGGAGGTCCGAAAAATCTAGAAACCGTTCATGTCCTTGAGTGATGGATGGGTTCCTCGCTTCACGATCGCTCGACACACAGCCATGATCAGGCCTCAAATTCCTCCGCCATCGGCAAAACAAACACAGGAAAGAGCCAGCAAAAAACAAAAACCACCGCCACACTATCGTGAACTGTGAATTGTATTGTGTTTTGAACTTTTGTAGGCAAATTTTGACCGCGTCATGTAATTGCAGCAATCGCGATCGAATCACGCACACACACACACACACGCACACAAAAAAAAACAAACACAAACTGCAAAACAAGACCTAGCAATCTTTTCCGCAAGCTCCAAATTTGGCCGACTGCAGCAGCAGCAACGGCCCAACGGCCATATATTTATAGATGGGGTCATATATCTTAAAAAAGGAGCATCATGGCATCTCTATCTCTCTATCCGGAACCCGTTCCGAAACGGCACAGCACAACAGCAACACAAAAACGAATCAAACCGGCCCAACCTGCCGGACCCGGGCCCCGAAACCCCGGTGTCCGGTTCGGAGAGGAAAGAAGAAATTAAAACCTATTGCAAACCTAAATCTCAACCACGACGACGACTCCCGGTCGACGTTGGATCTGCGCAGCTGGCGCGACTGCTGGAGAAATTAGTTGCACAACACGTTTCGAGACCGTCGTGATGCATGGAGCGGGCATGGAAAGAAAGATCCGCGCAAGGGTTCGATCGGGCGGCTCTGTGTCTGTGTGTTGTTAATATGTGGCACAACGGTGGCCGGACACACACGGGACAGGTTTTGCATGCACAAATGCGCGTAGGTGGTAAGTACCCGCCTACCCGTAGTAGGTACCCGTAGTACCCCCTCCCGTTACGCAAAGGTAAGAGAAGAAGCGCACCGCGCTCATCAAACGGTTAATTAAACGTGTTGGAAAGCCTTTCTAGCATGGCATGGGGTCGGTCATTATCGGTGTGCATGTGTGGGATTGCATGCATATTAAAACGAACGGTACTGCAGAACGGAATCAGCTGAGCTTACAAAGCTTACGACACTGACATATTGATTTAGCTAGCTAAACAACTAACCCATAAGTACAACGTCTTCACCCCTACCGCGATCACTATAATTGTTTGCTTTTTTTCCAATATTCCCATTATACTAACCGTAGTGTTTGCGCACTATTTTTAAACAATTTTGAAAAGGCCCAAAACACAATGTCGCGATCAACAACGATCTACATTGACGAGTTGTTTTTGGATACCTTTACGCACACCGCAATGCCGCTTCACTGCACTACTCCACTGCTTCCTCCCAGCGCAAAAAACATCTGTCCTTTCCGTGTTGTTTTGTGCGTTGTTTGTTGCCGAATTTCCGTGCGACACACTTTTACTTTCACACTTGTCGCACGCGTGATATGTTGTTGCCCGCGGGCTAAAGTTTGTCCGGCGGTGGTGGAGTTCGAACTCGAGCTGTTTGCTCACGCGTCTGTGTTAGCCAGGCACACGAGCCACTCGACAGTTCAGTGCGTGTGAGCCGTCCGATGGTGTAATTCAAACTGAACCGCGGTTATGGTCCCGGAGGCTGAAAACCGTACCCACCGCACGGGCCGGGCCGGAGCCGTACGAACGATCACCGACCACGAAGCCCGTGGATGACAAAAGGGGAAGGGATGACCGACCGAGCGACCGACCGACCGACCGTGTTTGAGTGGTGCCACATGCACGCCTAGTGATCTCGCGGTATCGCGGCAGCATAATATACCAGCATATTGCTAAGAAAAGCTGCGGCCATTGTGCCGCCCGTGGATGGTTCATGGTTTTTGCTCTCGGCAGAAGGGTCAACGGGTAGTAGCAGCCAGGCAGGCAGGCAGGCAGGCGGGCAGGCAGACAGGCAGGCGGGCAGGCATTTCGCAACTGCCTTGACGACCTTGCACTGGAGTAGCGAATCCGCAGTTGCATTATGACCGAGCGCGCGATTTGCAGTTTAATTGTAGTCTTCTTTTAACGTAGGTTGGAAAAATGTAGACCATGGGGGGCGGGGGAGGATGGTGAGAGATGGAAAATAGACGACCGATTGATAAGAAAGTGGGTAGAGAAAATGGAAACCGTTTGCATTTGTGTTGTTTGTTCATGCAGCTTCGTTGCTTCCGGTTCGTTTGCATTGGCTGATGGTGATGAGGCTATTGCAGATAATGGGTGCACTACTTGCATTGATATTTTCCACCAATCGCATTCCACCATTCTAAAGTCAGTGCGAGATAAAGGATGCATTATCTTACGCAGTAATCAAGCTTAGGGATGATTAAATTACACAAATCCATTGCGCGCTTTACCCTGCAAACGCAAACATTGTAATAGAATATGAATTTTGAACATCTCAAACAAGACGTTCAACATGGCACGTTCGAGCCCACACGTGTCTGCAATAGACTGGAGCCCGTAGCAGTCGTTTGGATATTCAATTTTTTATGTGCATCAAACAAAATGTATTCTCAGTAAAGGGGGTGAGTCTTATAAACTCCAAGGAAAGTAGAAAAGTAGGGTGCATACGATCTACCACGTGTCAGAGTACTTGTAGCACGTGGTCCACCATACTCAACAATGTTAAGTGTTCAGTTCTATCACAAACGCCATAGTGTTGTCATTCCATTTCATTATATCCCTGCAAAAGGAAACCGAAATGGTTAATTGTTTATGGTTCTTGTATTTTAACGCGTAAACAATGACCGTGAATCGAACTGAGTTAAACGTTCGTTACCCATCGTGAATTTTTAAATATTCGAGCAGCTCTCGAATAGACCCGAACATTTCCATTCGAGCAAATCATTCGGAATACGCCCCATCTCGAGTAGTGTGGAACCACTGTGATTGCAATTAAATCTTGAACTCCATATTCTTAGAATTTGAGTTCCAGCTTCGTTAGAAAGTATTTTTTTTATTTTTTTGTGATTTATTCCAATATACTATTTAATTTAAATGCACTAAACTTGCTTGCGTTTTTTTT
>AXCO02010003.1:0-11645 GCA_000473525.2 Anopheles melas
TACGAACGAGCTGCCGGCAAATAGCTGCCGCCAGCGCAAGGAGGACTCGATTGTCTCGCTCGACGATACGTACCTCGGTCGTGCCATCGTCGACCCGTGCGCATCGTCCAAGCCAGGCCTCAAGTTGCCGCACCCGGAAAACTGTGGCCTGTTCTACCAATGCACTCAGTCCGGCGCGGCCCTGTTCGCTTGTCCGGCCAATCTACTGTTCCACGTGAAAATGAGGGTTTGTGTTTGGCCGCAGCAGGTGGAGTGTGCCCCGGGCGCTGATTTACCGACCGGAACGACCGCCGGGCCGAACACCACGCCAGGGCTGGACAATGATGGCAATATTGTTCTGCCCGATGAAATCTGTGAGCCGGGCTGCTTCCTCGATCTGCGGTGCCCGGTAGACTGTGATCCGATCCTGCCACCGAAAGCCTTCCCCCATCCGAGCCGTTGCGATGCGTACTTTACGTGCAACACGTTCGGCTACTCCTGCATCACCGAGTGTCCCGTGGGCATGTGGTTTAGTAACGTTTTCCAGCGCTGTGTAACGCCCAACCTGTCCGACTGCACGCCGGTCGTGCCGCCCATCTGTAAGGTGCCCGACTGTCGCCCGAACCCGGACTGTCCGGTGCCGGATACGGTTCCTCCGACGAAGCTGCCTCACCCGGAACGGGACGATTGGTACTACATCTGTCGCGATGGAACGTCCTGCCAGATGGCCTGCCCGCCCGGTCTGGTGTGGAGCCCCATCTTCGAAGAGTGCACCTTTGATCCGGACGATACGGAAACTCCAACGCCCGAGCCAACGACCACTACGATCGCTCCCGATACAACGACCACCACAGAGGCTCCCATTACTACGACAACTACCACGGAGGCTCCCGTTACTACGACCACTACTACGGCAGCCCCTATCACTACCACAACAGAAGCTCCTGTCACTACGACGACCACCACAGTGGCACCTGTCACTACGACGACCACCACAGTGGCACCTGTAACTACCACCACTACCACGGCGGCGCCAATTACCACCACGACCACGCAAATCATCACCACCCCGGAGGTGGATTGTCCGACCTGTCCGCCCTCGAACTGCTACCCGGACGACCGGTGCCCGAAGTGCGAAAAGTGTGACCCAACCTTCTTCCCGCACGACGACTGCGACAAGTTCTACAAGTGCAGCTTTGGCCTCATCTGCGAGATGCGGTGCCCGCCCGGGTTGCACTTTAACGCGCGCGAAAACGTGTGTGACTGGCCGGCCCAGGCCGGATGCGAGTATCCGCCCATCATCGAGGAGCCGCCAGAGAACGCCGCCTGCCATCCAAACCCGCTCTGTCCGCCCGGCAACGGGATGGAAACGTTCCTGCCCCATCCGGACAACTGCACGCTGTTCTACAAGTGTAGCTGGGGCAACGCCTGCCTGAAGGAGTGCCCGGACGGGCTGCACTGGAGCAAGGCGAAGCAGCGCTGCGAATGGCCCAATCTAGCCGGCTGTGACCCGAACATACTGCCAGACGATCCGAACTGTCCGACCTGCCCGTGCATACCGTGCCGGTCGAAGCGGAACGCTTGCCAACCGTCCGAGCGCTGCCCGCCGGCCGACAAACGTAGCTTCTCGCTGAGCTTCAGCCACGAGCTGCACTGCAACCAGTTCTACGAGTGCCTGTCCGGCCAGGCCTGCATCCTCGAGTGCCCGACGGGTCTCGAGTACAGTGGCGGTGAGGCACGCTGTGATGTACCGAGCAAAGCTCAATGTAGCCGTTGGTGGAAATGAGGGAAGGTGAAGTTTTAAAGGAAGAAGCTGGAAATCTGAACCCCAGTTGTGGCTACCAATTTACTTAGAATATTATGCTAAACTGAATATCGCAAAATAAAGGATTAATATCAATAAAGCTAAAGTTACTACTCTTTGGTCTATTACGTATACTCGTTAGTCTGTATTTGAAATTAGTGCATTAGTGAAACGCCTAACGGTAGGCAATATTGCGGTGATGTTGTGCGTGAGCGACATCTAACAGATATTTTCAGTACCAATGCACAACATCCCGTCGTGAGTAACTTCGTTCAGCTCCATTGCAATGATTAATGGATTAATAGAATGGACACATATCACAAGAGACCACGACATTTATAGTTGCCTGAAACACAATCCAATAGATTATCCCAAGCCCAACGCCTAAATGTATGCAATTCAACACCTAACCTTTGTGACATTCCTCAAAAACCTATGAAGATTTAAAGTATCTAAAACCTCAAAACGTTATTTACAAAGAAAAGAAAAAGTTCGAATGTAAAGGAACATGTTTGTTGCGAAAAAGAGCAGTCCACTCGTTCCTTTGAAAGTCTACTCAAACCACACGCTCTGCATTGAAGATCCTTCTGATGGTGTTTATTTTTTTTTGTATTATTCAAAAGGCAAACACTTACAGCGTACAGCCAGCCACGGACGCAAAGTCGCACCAATTGTTCTTCGCATTCCAGTGCTGTCCGGCCGGGCACACCTTCTCGATAGCGACGCGCCCAACGCACACCAGATACTTCCTGCAGTCGGAGTCGTGCGGTAGCTGAGCCGTCAGATCCATGTTGCTGCGTGCCAGACAGCGCGGATGATTGTCGATGATGCGGATGTTGTACTCCACAATCGGCTGTACTGGTTTAGGTATCTCCGGCTCAGGCACGAAAAGAACCGGTTGATGTTTGTGCTGCACCATTTCCATCACCAGGGCAGGGGCGTGCTCGTTCACAGGTACTTCCGGAACGGGATGGGATTCTTCAGCAAGCTCCACCGTCTCCTCGTCCTCCTGTTGCACTTTCTCCTCCTCCAGCAGACTCATATCGACGCCGTGTATGTCCAGCACTAACAGCCCGTCAACGCGTGGCGTCGCGCAGTAGGACGCATCGGCAAACTCACAACGCTGCTGTTGGTGATCGTACAGTAAACCCTTGGGGCAGCGTTGCACGATCGCATCATTGTTGCCCATGCACACCACGTACAGGCCGCAGTCGTTGGCGATGGGGTAAATCTTACCCATCGGCTTATCCCAGCAAACCTATCCACGAGGAGGGAAAACAAAAAAAAAACCACAGCAATTCAATGAGTAACGCTCACCGCCTAATCACTTCTTCGCTCGCTTACACTCTGCGGAGGAAGCTGCTCGATTTCAGCTTGTTCTTCCACGGATTCTTCAATGACTGGAGGTGACGTCACAATCGGTAGCCAGTTTGGTAGCGATGGTTTTGTTTCAGCCCCGTTCGAATTGCCTTCCACTATCGGTGGCACAACCGGCAGCGGATCACTGGGGATGACGGGCAGTGGCTGGGGCTGTGGTACCGGCAACGGAAGAGGTCGTGGCTCTACCGGGGCAACCGGCAGCGAGGGCTCCTGTGGCACGGGTCGTGGTGGTTGAGGCTCGGGAACGAAGGGTACCGTCTCATCAAGCTCACCGTGCGTACAGGCCGCCATATCGAACGAGCAGGCGTGCGCTTCACCACTAAAGTAAAGCCCCGGTGGACACGAAAGCACCTGCCCATTGCCGACCATATCACAGATGACAAACTTGCGACAGTCCTGCAGATGCGGCAGGACCTGCGCCTCCGAACCGAGACTGTATCGGGTACATCGTGGATCAACGCTCACGCCGGTCACTGCCAGCACTGGCAGCAGTAGTGTAAGTACGTTCCTCAACATTCTGCAAACTGAATGTGGTAAGCAGCGCTATTGCTGCATTTTATAGAACCCACTGCTGCTAGAACTAGGGACCGGAATGGACCACGGCCGTACTCGTAATTTCCTCCTCCTCCCAGGTGGCTATCATTGCAGCGATGCTCAGTCGCGCTGCATCTCACTGCCTTTTCTGGCACATCTTATCAGGCGTTATCCTTGTTTTTGCACACCCCGCCGGACCGAAGGGTCTGCTTTTTTTGGACGACGAAAACATCTCGACCCTGCCTGCCAGACATCGGACGCCAATTAGTCGACTCGGTTGTTGGACATTAATAAGTAACTCCCACCATTGGTGGAACATTTGTTTGCAAGATAATGTCGGAATGCGTAATTAAGATAGTATCGCGTTCCATCAGATGTTACGTTTGATTGGTGCGGTCGTACAGATCCACCGCACAAGGTATGGATGGCCAAAGGTATGTAACGGTTGATTTGTCGTCAGATGGATGCGCGGCATTAGCGCATTCTTCCTTATTCCTAGACAGCATAAATGAGCTTGCCGGGTTCATTATAACGTAACAGGTTCAACTCTGTACGAGTTGTAGGGTCGTAAGCCTATTAACCAGGTTCTTCCCGGTAATTGCTTCTCATCTAAAATTTGGGATGTCTATGACTTTGAAAGCGGGTGCTTAGCGCATATCTTCAGGAACTCTTGGCATGGTTGTTACAATGGATTTGAAGGGAATACATATTGATGGACATTAAGCAACATTTAGCAATACCTAAATAAACATCAGAAAATATCGTTTCTCATCACCTCTTCTGTCCATAGGTCCTCCTTTAAATCAACATTGCGTTCATAAACTGACCAGCAATTTACATTGTGGTTATATACTAATATACTTCGAAAAACGTTAGGCCATCCATGAATTCCAGGTAACTAAGAGATAGCATCATTGCTATCAACAAAAATTCTGTCCTATGTTTCTCATCATTCATTCATCAACTTTGAAGAATGACCCCTGTCTTACCAATCGGCCATCTTGTGCCGCACAATTTAGACATCATCTCGAACCTGCAAGAAGCACCTCTCCGATATAGGAAGCAATGTGGTAAAACGTTGACGTCATGTACACGTAGAGCGCGTAATGATCAATACATAACACCTTCGGCAACAGGGTCTAACGAAACACGGCGACAATGTTACACAGCGACCGTGCGTCGTCGTCATCGTCGTCTTCACACGGGCGCTAGACGGGCCACCACCACGCTGCCCCGTAACGATGTTCACCGATAAAAGGCGAACCTTGTCGGTGCCGTGAACATGAACTAGAACTTTCAAAAACCGGCGACAAGTGATAATAATTAAGATAAAGCAACCAATTTGGATGCGGGTGCGACACGGGGCGGTCGCTATTTTCCTCCATACGGACGCATCGATGACGGGAAGCCGCGGACGAAGTCGGGTTCCATTACCAGGGTCACGACGGTTACCCGACAACGGCCGACAAATTCTAAGAGCTTATGCCACAACCTCCGCTAGTTCAATGTTACGTTCTATTAAGCTTTTAAGTACACCTTCGCTACTTCCGGACGTGTCGTGGCCTGTCTCCCTTTCCATCAGCTTCCATCCTAAATGCGTCACACCACCATGCAGGATGGGAAAAATAGCGTGAACGAACCGGAAAAAGGTAGCCCTGTAGCTGAATGTTCTACAATTTGGCACAACAGAACTTCAGCATTCGCACCACCGCCTCTAAAACGATCCGCGTGCGACGGGGCGGACACATGAAAGAACAAATCGGGTACCGCGCAGGAGAGGATAGTATAAAAATTCTTGCCACCTTCCACGGTTAAGTCAGTCAGCAGTTCGATCAGCTTGAATTCTCTGGTGCCGTGGCCGCAAGCATCACACCATCGATGAAGCAGCTCTATCTGGCAGTGCTTGCTGCCACACTGCACCTTGTCCAGGGTCAGGGTTCGTGCGTCCCGGGCGTTACCTGCGAATCGTTCAACTGTACCACGGATGCCCGGTGCCCGGCGGTGAACCCGCCGCAAGGTCCAGTCCTGCTGCCCCATCCGGAGTGCGACAAGTTCTACAAGTGCTCCAATGGGCAGGCGTGCGAGTACGACTGTCCGGCAAATTTGCACTTCAATCATGTTGAGCAGGCGTGCGATTGGCCGGAACGGGCGTGCTGCGACATGAACATACCCTGCCTGCCGCAAGATCCCTGCATACCGGGCGTCACCTGTCCACCGACTGGACCGTCCGATCCGCCCACCACTGTAACGCTACCGCCACCAACTGCACCCACACCGGCTCCACCGACCGCACCCACACCGGCTCCACCGACCGCACCCACACCGGTCCCGACGGCTCCAACACCGGCCCCACCAACCGCACCAACACCGGCACCGACTGGCTGCATTCCGGACCCGCTAAGCTGCAACCCGTTCGAAGATCCCAACAATCCAACCTTGCTGCCGCACGAAACCAACTGTGGCCAGTTTTACAAATGCAACCTCGGCGAACGCTGTCTGCTGTCCTGCCCGCTCGGTCAACACTTTTGGCCGGCGGGAGGCGTGTGCGAACGGCCGGAGGTGGCTTGCTGTAATCCGGCACTGTGTAACACGAGCCCCAGCCAGTGTGTGGATGATGTCCGCTGCCCACTAATCGAGGATCCTAACTTCCCGACCACCTTTCCGTTCCCGGGCAACTGCTCCCGGTTCTACAAGTGTGATCTTGGGAAGCGCTGCCCAGTAGACTGCTGGCCTGGCACTCATTTCAGCGCCAGTACGGGACGTTGTGAGGCACCGGATGAGGCGTGCTGCGATCCGGCCGTACCCTGCCGCGGAGCAACCGTTCGCAGCTGTGCGCCCGATGCGCGTTGTCCGCTGAACGATAATCCGTTCGATCCGACCGTCCTGAAGCACGCGGACTGTACCCGGTTCTATAAGTGCGATAACGGGCAGGCCTGTGTGTTGGAGTGTCCGCCCGGGCAGCACTTTAGACAGGATACGCCAACGACGGGAAGCTGCGACTGGCCGGATCTGGCCTGCTGTGATCCCAACATTCCGTGCACGGGACCAAACCCCGGCGTTACGTGCCGTCCCGATAGCCGCTGCCCGTTGTTCGACGACCCGAACAATCCGTTGCTCCTACCGCACACCAGCTCCTGCACTCGGTTCTACAAGTGTACGAACGGGCTGGCATGCGATCTGCCCTGTCTGCATGGACACTTCAGCGAGGCGTTGCAGCGCTGTGAACGACCCGAGGTCGCCTGCTGCGATCCTGCCGTACCGTGTGAGAACACCACGCCTATGCCTACGCCTGTACCAACGCCTGCTCCAACGCCTGCTCCCACTCCCGCTCCTACACCTGCTCCTACACCAGCTCCTACTCCTGCACCGACTCCAGCACCAACGCCAGCTCCAACTCCGTCCCCTAGTGATCCTTGCATTCCTGGAGTCACATGTCCACCGAGTGATGCTGGTAACTGCGTCTCGGATGCTAGATGCCCGGCATGGAATGGACCTACCCCAACGTTCCTACCTCATCCTTCAAACTGCGGCATGTTCTACAAGTGTGACAATGGACGAGCCTGTGAACACAACTGTCCAGCTGGATTGCACTTCAATCCTCTGATCAGCGTGTGCGACTGGCCGCATCAGGCTTGCTGTGACCCCACGATACCATGCAACCCTCCCTGCATCCCAGGTGTAACGTGCCCGCCTACTGGGCCTACGCCTGCACCAACTCCTGCTCCAACACCCGCTCCTACTCCAGCTCCTACTCCAGCTCCAACCCCAGCTCCTACTCCAGCGCCTACCCCTGCTCCTACTCCAGCTCCAACCCCTGCTCCTACTCCAGCTCCCACTCCCAGTGATCCTTGCATTCCTGGTGTGACCTGTCCGCCAAGTGATGCTGGTAATTGTATCCTATACAATAGATGCCCGCCACAAAATGGAGCTACTCCAACGCTGCTGCCTCATCTTTCAAGCTGCGGAATGTTCTACAAGTGCAACAATGGATTTGCTTGTGAGCACGACTGTCCAGCTGGATTACACTTCAACCCAAGTCTCAGCGTATGTGACTGGCCAAGCAGTGCCTGCTGCGACCCTACGATACCCTGTGATCCTCCATGCGTTCCGGGAGTGACTTGCCCACCAACCGGTCCTACTCCTGCACCAACTCCAGCCCCTACTCCAGCTCCAACCCCAGCACCTACTCCAGCTCCTACTCCAGCTCCAACCCCAGCACCGACTCCAGCTCCAACGCCAGCTCCAACGCCAGCTCCAACGCCAGCTCCAACTCCAGCTCCAACTCCAGCTCCAACTCCCAGTGATCCTTGCATTCCTGGAGTCACTTGTCCACCGAGTGATGCTGGTAACTGCGTCTTGGATACTAGATGTCCCCCAATAAATGGAGTCACACCGAAACTTGTGCCTCACACTGCCTGTGACATGTTCTACAAATGCAACAATGGATTCGCTTGTGAACAGAGTTGTCCCCCCGGACTACACTTCAATGCCGATCTCAGCGTGTGCGACTGGCCGAGCAGTGCGTGCTGTGACCCGACGATACCCTGCGACCCTCCGTGCATCCCTGGATTGACATGTCCACCTACCGGTCCTACGCCGGCGCCAACAACCGCACAGCCGCCCATCACTCTGCCCCCACCGACGCTTCCTCCACCCACGGTTGGGCCAACGCCTTCCGAGCCGTGCGTGCCGGGTGTAACGTGCGAACCGAGCAACTGTCACAATGACATGCGCTGCCCGGCCCAGGACGGCCTAACGCCGACGCTGTTTGCTCATTCGGACTGCCACAAGTTCTACAAGTGCTCCAACCGGAAGGCCTGCGAGCACTCCTGCCCGCCCGGGCTGCACTTTAATGCGCGCGAGTTTGTGTGCGACTGGCCGGAAAGCGCCTGCTGCGATCCGACGATACCCTGCAATCCGCCCTGCATTCCAGGCGTCACGTGTCCCCGATCGGTGCGGCTTTAGTGCCACACTACGGCAAAGACACTCACGCTATTGAAACGATATCGAATGTACCCGAATGAATGTTTGAACGTATAGTACCCTATTTAACCTCTATCCATATCTTATTCACTTATAAACTAGCCGTTACAACGATTGACACGGAAAAAGTATTATTTATCTGCATAACTGACAGTTTTCGGTGGCACCTGTTGCCAACTGTTAACCGATAGTTTAAGCCAGGTGCAGCACCAGCACCGCACCAAAACAGTACTAACCCTAACCATGATTAAATGCGAATACTAACCCCAATATATCATCAACACAAATAAATGTATACAACTAATCTTGCAACTATTAAATGATGGATTGTTTGTTTTCCCTTACCATTCGATGTGTTCCCAAGTACCTGTTGAACTGTAGGCTATACATGTAGACAAAACAAGAATTGGTTCTTAAGCTCGGTGGCTTTACAAGAAGAGTTAAAAAGGAGCCATTGTACAGTGCAGTGAATTCAGTTATAAGAACCAGCAATACAAGAAGAGAGGCAGAACAACTCTTCAACGGCATTGGTTGATGAGTTTGGAAAGTTTTGGTCCTCACAACAGTAATTCACAAAATTAACAAAATGATCAACTTTGTACGACTTTAAATCTTCTTCGACTCTCTGTATGAAAAGTCTGCTCCAAGATCGGACAGGTATCGATTGCAAGACGAACGATACTGTTTCGATTAACATACAAATACTCCCTGTGCGTTTCAATACGTCACTTACAAGATGCCTGAGTCCATCGAAGACGGTAAAAAGAACGTATGGCTCTGCTATACAAACAAGGATAGCTCTGCTCAGCTTCTGATGTTGCTTTTATACTACTCCGTTGCTAGAGCGCAGTTGCTATGAATGCTTCGATCCATAACAAATTTTCCAACAAAGTTTCCGTCATGCCTAGCCTACCCTATTATTGGACGTTATCCTTACGAGGGAGAAAGCGATCGCATGATACAGTCGGCAAGCCGTACAATCTAAGTACATGCTCGTAACTACGTCATAGGTTCAAATCTCTCGAGTCCCCCCCCTAGCTTAAAGCTGAAAATGACCTCTTGATGCTGCTTTTTTACTATTTGAAACTATTCTAGTAACAAATAAGTCAATGTAACGGCTTATTGTACCTAGGCAAGCCAACCGATAACGGTTGTCATGAAAAATAATAAGAAGAAGATCCATTCTCAGTAGTATTTGATAACAGCATTAGTTTGCATGTGTACGGGAAATAGATCTGAAGAAAAAATCAATGAACCGCCCCAGACATAGTAAATTCTCTTGCTTCCTCATTCCTCGCCAAATTGCCATTGATTTGCGCCAAAAGATGTGTATCACTCTTTCCATGCCATGTGTATCAGACAATGCTAAAGGATACTCTCTCACGGATGGGTACCACGACCGTGATAGGAACTGTTCCAAATCGTATCCAACCCCCAGCATATGTGTAACCGATTCGGTCACACACTAATGGCACAGACATATTTGGAAGGCACTTTATGCCGATGCTATCCACATTCGCGGTGCCGCCCGATCGCTGATTACGTACCCGGTGCCCGATAAGAAACACCACGCCGTCCGCCGACCGAGTGAAATGGAATCAATTTGTATATAAAGCTGCCGGCTATCAACACCCGGTCACAGTCACAGTTCGCCATCGGCAGCTTTCCTTTTTGTTTGGTCCGAGAGCGCTACCTCCCACATCGGCTCCACTGCACACGGAAAGTGTCCAGTTACTCCCCCCAGCACACGCACACCAATTTCGGCAATGTATCTGCCACTCGTGCTCGCTGTCACCCTGGCAGCGGCCCTGACCAACGGTCAGCAACCGTGCGACCCTACCGTCACCTGTCCCACGTTCAACTGCACCCCGCACCCGAACTGCCCGGCCAAGGATCCGCTCCACCCGGTACAGCTGCCGCACAGTGACTGCACCAAGTTCTACAAGTGTTCCGGCGGCAATGCCTGCGAGCAGCTGTGCCCGGTCGGACTGCACTACAACGCGCGCGAACAGTCGTGCGACTGGCCGAACCGTGCCTGCTGCGACCCGAGCATCGAGTGCGGTCTGCCGGACGTGCCCGCGAACGATTGCGTGCCCAACCAGAACTGTCCGGCCTCGTCGAAGGACACGATCCTGCTGCCGCACGTCAACTGTGCCAAGTTCTACAAGTGCTCCGGACCGTTCGCCTGCCCGATGGACTGTCCGCCGCTGCTGCACTTCAACCCGAACCTGAATGCTTGCGACTGGCCCGAGCGAGCCTGCTGCGATCCGACCGTGCCGTGCGATCCGTGCATCCCCGGCGTGACCTGCCCCCCGGGACCTGGACCCGTTCCTACCCCAGCTCCTACTCCTGTCCCGACTCCGGCTCCTACTCCAGCCCCAACTCCGGCCCCCACTCCAGCTCCAACTCCAGCCCCGACTCCCGCCCCGACTCCCGCCCCAACTCCGGGACCTACGCCCGGTCCGACGCCATCCGCCCCAGGAGAGTGTGATCCAGGAGTCACCTGCCCGCTGAACTGTGTCCAGGATATGCGCTGCCCGCCGCGTGACGGTTCCAAGCCCATTCTGCTGCCGGCCAGTGTCTGCACCAAGTTCTACAAGTGCCAGTCGGGCCGTGCCTGCGAGTTTGACTGCCCGTACGGACTGCACTTCAATGAGAAGTCGATGGTGTGCGACTGGCCGCATCAGGCGTGCTGCGATCCGACGATCGAGTGTGTACCGGCTTGCATCCCTGGCGTCACCTGCCCTTAGAAAGCCGTCGTCCGTGTCGGTACTGGTGCCAAACGTATGGACCACTTACATTATTAATACATACAACAACAACAACAACAACAACAAACACACACACATACACACACTGACAAACAGTTGGAGCATTGTGATTCCCTAATGAGCCGTATCAATAAAGTAGAGCAAATGTGAATGAAAGCGTGTTCGAGTGGCGTTTTCTTCCGCTTCCTGGTTAC
>AXCO02010008.1:0-11616 GCA_000473525.2 Anopheles melas
TTCAGTGAATGACAAACTCATCCAAAAGGTCATGGACATTTTCATCGGTTGTTGCAAGCTTTTCGCGCGCGGGCTAGGGGTGGCCGAAAATGTGGTTCGATTTTTCGTCTTCTTTCTCACTCTCTCTCTCTCTAACTCTCTCGCCGTATTTCCACTAGGTAATCGCTTTGGGTAAGTCGAGACAGGGCAAAACGGTCACAAAGGCAGGGCGTAGGGCGCATCCTGAGTCAGGGTGGTGGTTTCGGGGCTGAGAGGGAAATTATGACCGGCTCCAGCCACCAACAAACGCAATACCTACCCCGTTGTGGCCCCGGTCGAAGCAGTCTGGCAGTCTGGGTTTTGGGGAGGATAAATTTAACCTACGCCAACAGAAAATCACGTCCCATGCCACGCCGGTCGGGGTTGATCGGTCGGTAAACTAACCGTCTGGTGGCTGCCGGCTGTCTGCCTAGCACACACACACGCGTATTGAACCGTTTTCGAAGAAAGCTCTTCGGTGGGGTGTATGTGTGTGGAAATGGGAAAAAATTAACACAAAAACTTTCCGCAACGCAAAACCTTCAACGACACGCGAAAGACACAAACAGCTGGTATGGTGGTAAGCAACGTGTGTGTGTGTGTGCATGTTTTTTTTTCAACCATCAGTATGGGGTTGTCTTTTTGCGGTGGTTGCTTGAGGTTTGTTAATTTATTTTGTTGTTTTTCCCTGCCACTTTTGAAGGGTTTGCAACGGGAATCGGGCAGGGCCGGTTGCGGTTCGAACGATGAAATGCTACCATATGGAGGCTGCAGACAGCAGCATCTCCCCCCCAGACGGACGAATGTTGTGCAGGTTAGGGTACAGGTGTCATAAAAATTGATTGCAATTTGGCAGAGCACACACTTTTGGAAAGAAAAACTTTCCCCATCTAATGGGAGGGAGCGGGCGTAGAAAGCTTCTGGCAGAATGGAATTCACTGCGAGGACGATGAAGCGAGCATAGATGGATGGGTGAGAGAATGGGGGAGAGTCTAATGAGATCATTCTCGGGGGGTAACCAATGCTAAAAATGAAAGCTTGTACTCCTAGAACAAAGAACCAAGCCGGGGACTAAACCATAACCATGGTCAACAGTGGTGAAAAAGAAACGTTGCATGCAGCGCGCACAAAACTGCTGAAACCGTCGTAACATTGTGGACGTAATTGATTGAGGCGACGGCTAGTCTAGAACAGTTGCGAGAGAGAGAGAGAGAGAGAGAGAGGTCTGTGCGCTTTTGAGAATGACAATGTTGCTTGTGAAGATTTACAAAATGTTAGCGTCTAGCCGTTTCAATCGTCTGTTAAAGGAGCATAATGATGAGTTTCTATTTTTCATCAGCAGACTTTAACTTTGATAATTTGTCTTTATCCAATAAATCAAACCTAACCGAACAAACAATTATCCTGCCACCGTGGCAGCCCACTACTAGCTAATGGTAGTGGTTATTTATTGGCATCAACGAAAAAGGAAATCTTTTCTCCTTTCACTCATTTGCACGCTAAAATGCCATTCCACTGCTTCGACCGCAACGAGCGAACAGCGAGGTTCCACAACCTTGGCATCGTTTTATGGAGTAATGGCTCAAGGGTAGAGTACCATTTTTGGGAGTACCTTTCCCCGCGCCGGTTCCGTACCGGATCGTTCATCCCTGACCTGGCCATAAGGCTGCGTCGTGCGGCTGAAGGATTTCCGCCACATTGCTGTATTCTGACGTGGGAGAGCGATAATCATCGCATTACGTGAACTGGTACGAGACAGAGAGCTTCAGCCTAGGCACATCATTAACCTCAATTAACCTTCCAGACAAGAAACCGGACTAGCCAGTGGGATAACCGACATTGAGTCAATGTTGCATGTTGTGACACAAACGAATTACAATAATGCGGAATATCTGCTCCAATTATACGTAGGGCACGTTGGAGTTTTACATCAACTGAGGAGATATCGAAATACCCGCGTACGATGAAGTCAGCTTTCTTTCGCACGGCTGCAAAATGGCGCAAAAATTGGCATAATAATGCAACGCAAGTCTGCAACCGATGACTCACGCCAGACGGACGGCCATTCCTGTGGGGAACCATACGATATCACGCCGAGACACGCGTGCTGTGTGCTGTACGACAAATGTGAACCAAATGTACAATTTATTGAATTGTTTATTCGTTCATGGTAAGCAGAATTGTGTCAGATGCGAAGATGACTTATTATGCTGATGAAATTTCATGATCGCTCGCATGGCTTTTAGCTGACAACTTTCCCCGCCCCGATTACGTCAGCTTCATCGGATTCAAAAACAAGTTTTAGGAGCGGCGCTGTTAAAATTTCCTCTTCAAGCTCGTGCGCTTTCTCCTGTATTGCTTTTTGGTAAGTAGACAGTGATACCGCCGTACCCCGCACTCTCCCACAACTGTTTCGATAAGTGGTAAGTGCAAAAGTAAGGCGTGGT
The DNA here is from genome assembly GCA_000473525.2 of Anopheles melas. Classification (NCBI taxonomy): domain Eukaryota; kingdom Metazoa; phylum Arthropoda; class Insecta; order Diptera; family Culicidae; genus Anopheles; species Anopheles melas. Next base: position 2,466 of record AXCO02010008.1, read on the forward strand.
GTGACACATTTCCTCACATTCCTGCACAAATCGGTGGAACGGTTGCGAGCGTCGCCACGATGGCTGCTAATTTGGCCTGCCCGTAGAAAAGCATCATACATTCGGTCAGCAGCCATTTTTACACTACAGGCATTACGATTAACCATTGGCTGAAGTGCGGCTAAAGCGGGTCAGTGGGAGAAGCTAAAGCTGAAAAATCTCGCAACCGTTCCATGAAAAGCGATATGTATGCCAAACCGCCGTTAGCCAAAAATGAAAGCAAAAAAGTGTGTACATAGCAAAGACAGAGAAAGAGAGAGATAGAGAGAGAGAGAGAGAGAGAGAGAGGGAAAAAACAACCATGGACAAGCTCTAGCCCAAAAAAGCGAGAAACACCGTCGGAAATCAAACACCCTGGGCACCTGTTACAAACGGTGCAACCAAGGAAAACCGAAGTGCAAGTGGTGAGCTCGCGGAGGGAGGGGTGAAAAACAAGCAAACGCTAAGAAACCGCACCAGTCGCGCAAGGAAAACAGCGCAAGCCGAATGCGAGCGAAAGCGGAAAAAAGAAGAAAACCGCACGAACGAGGGGAAAAATTAAAACAAAAATTCGCCACACCGCCTTTTTTTGCTCACCGTGTGTGCTGCTGCGCGCGCGTTGCTATTAAATCACCCTGCTGCAGGCGAAAACGGCAAACGGCAGCGCCAAAAAACAGACGCGGCCTAGCAACAACCGAACACGGCCGCCCGACTGGTGATCGCAACCACCGCCCGATCGACGCAATGTTTGCAAACGTGCTTCATTCTTTCACTCTGCCTCTCTATGGACGTGTGCGTGTGAGTGTGCTTTCGCGTGCAAAAAATGTTCGCCAAAAATGCCCTGACCTTGGGCAAGTTTCGTTTTCTTCAGCCGTTACTGCGCATCGTCAGCGCAAAAAAAAAACCCCCCAAGCGGCCGGCGAATCGCAAATTATTGCAGTCGGCGCTTTCCACACTGGCACTCTCTGTGCCGCGCGATCGTCTTTTCTCCTGGCCCTACTGGCGTCATTCTCCTTCTCACTCTCACGGACGTTTCACGTCTGCGATCGCGTTCGCAAAATACAACACACCGAACGATCGTCACACACTCCCTTCTCATCAGCTGTGCAAAAGCGCTTGTAAACACAGCACACAGAGTGGGGCGGGCAAAAATAAAGGGAAACAGATGATCGCAGTTTTCGGCAAACCAGCCGTTCGCGAACGAATTATGGGACAACGGGGGTGCGCGAACGCGACCATTGCTGTGCGTTTCTTTTCCCTTTTTAGTGAGCGTTGTTTCCCTTGCTTGCCTCCCTTTATAGTCTTTAAGTGTGTGTGTGTGTGTGTTTTTTTTTTCTTCTCGTCGCTATTCAAGGGCTTGCGTTGCATTTATCTCTTCCACGTCATACCCGAGAGTGCACGTAAACCGTGGGCATTGCAACTTTCGGTAGAACGTTTACCGCTCACGACAATTGCCCTTTGCGGTGTGTTCGTGCTGTCGCCGTACGATCACGCGGAACCAGCGGCAGAAAGAATACCTTCCTGCACAACTACCTTCGCAAAGAGTAGGTACGCGCTTTCCTCATTTGTCGGATCAGCTGCAAACGTCAATCGATTCGTGGCTCGAGCCCACGAACAAACAAACCAAACCCGCGGCTCCGTGCGGCTTTAAATGAGTGCGCGAGTGTGCATGTTTTATTCGCGTGCAATGAGGACATGCAACGAGCGCAAACCGGCACAAACACCACCCGGCAGCGCAGCGCAAAGAAGCGCAAAAGTGGGACATCACCCCGAGAAAAAAGCGTGTGTTGTGAAATTGCTCAGCCCAGATCAGCTGAGGATCTGCGCCCACAGCCTACTGCACTCTGCACAGTACGCGACGTGATCTTTCCAGCGTGCAACCGGAAAAGGGAGCCGCTGTGCAGCTCACGATCGAACACGAATGTCACGGTTGAACAAAGCCGGTTGCGGATGGCACGATGGCGAGCGCAATGGCCGACGAGATGATTAAGCTGCCTGCACTTGCATTGTGCCGGCCGGTGTGCACGCAATTTCATTTGCGGTGCAGTTGTCCCCTCGCGAGCTTGGGACGGTTTTGTGGAGTGAGTCACGTTGCTTCTCCGCTTGACAAGCCAGGCAGCACACTTCACGGTCACCCAGTAACGGGGGAGGCGGTTTAGGGCGAATTAAATCCATATACCCTTACCATTGCGTCCTTCATCGGAGTTGCTGAGTGCTGAAGAAAAAAAGAAGGAGCTGCCTGCACAGTCGCATCACTAAAATATCGAAACGATGGCGCGTGCATTGGCAGCGAGCCGAGTCATAGCGCGCTGCCTGTCGCGATGTACCTGAATGTCGTAAGCGGTTTGTTGGGTAATTGCACACTGGCACTCGGTCCCATCGGCTGCAGCAGCAATGCACTGTGCAATAGGAGCTGCATCATATGGTTACATGCAAACAGCACAAGCGGGGCACAGCAAGACAGGTACGCAATACAAACAGTGCATCAAAGAAGACGTCACACAGGTGAGCAGCGACTTCATCCATCCGTTCCGGTCAGCGTGTGAAGTAACCTTCCCGCCAGTGCGGGCGCCGCATTGCCAAAGAAGGTCAGCAGCTACGTGTACGTGGCCACCTTTCGATTCGCATCCATAAACGGTGCCCCTAAAATGCCAAACAAACGTCACCACATCGGAGCAGCTAATTGAGATCGTGTCACGCTTGCTTCGTGCGAGCGATTGAGCTCAAGATCGCCAAAGTGTGGCGCCGGCACTGTGTCCCGTATTGCGTGAAGTAAGTCATCAGTGGTGGGTTTTTTTTTGTTTGCCTGCGACATTGTATGTCCCCGCGCCAGCATGCAACTGGTCCACCTTAAACCATTGCCAGCCAGCCGTGATCTTTGAACGATGTAGCTTGTAGCATTAAGTCCTGCACCAAACCTTAGTGTGGGTCCCCGTGGTTCCCGAAACCGGAGATTAACACTTCACTACACCTTCACTTACCCGTTCTGTTGCGTCAGTGAGAATGGCACATCGATGCTGTTTGATTGTCGTCGCCGATCGCCGGCCATATCCGCCAGCCGGGCAAAGTCCGTATCCTTCTCCTGCACTGCCAGCCGCTGCGAGCGGCGCGATTCCAGCAGACGAATTTCCTCCAGCCGCTTGGTTAGCTCAATCGGCGCCTGTAAGATAAGCAAGGGAGAGAAGAAAAGAACAAGAGACATTGGTCATTGACTTGAGTTGTTTGTCAGGTTAAGGCACTGATTTATTGTAAGTTGGTAAAGTAAATGTAAATATTGGTCGGCTGTCAATAAGCAGTACTTCCCCGTCTTCAACTGTTCGATAATCACCGGCTTGCATTGGACTGTAATTTAGTAGCAATTTTATTTGCTGTTGTCTGGCGGGCTTACAGGCATTGCTTCCCACAGGACTAGTTCGGGCTACGGTGCCCGAGGAAATAAGCACCATTTCGGGGTGTGTGCAAAAGGTCGCCACAGCCTGTTACCTCTGGCGGCAGCAGACGCACGCTGATGTAATTTCAGGTTGCTCGATTTTTCGGCCACCATTGCATGTCGGACCGGATCTGACCGTGTGCGTTGCTGTGTGGTCGTCGTGTGTCCGCATTTCACCAAAACTCATGGGGCCCTGTTATGTTTTGCTCCCAATCCCGAGGCTATGTTCGACATTCATAAAGAGAAGCCGGATTTTGTCTCAACTGCATGCGCTGCTCCCGGTGTCCTTCAGCCATTGGCCAGTTTGGTGTGTTTCAAACTTAATAGTTCCCTTTTTTCATGCGGCTCGACATGTTGACCGACATGCGACGAACAAGACGGACACGAACACGCATGCACGGCACAGTGAATGTTAGCGCAAAGCGTAGCCCAATCGTATCGCGGAAGTGAAAAGTTTCGGCTACTATAGTGTTTCAATTTTGGATGCCACGTTATGGAGATTGGTAAAACATGTACATGAAGGAATGCAACACATGTCGTGATTGTTGATCGCTGTAGTTTTTATTGCACCAGTTTTTAAGATTTTACGAAAGAAATTGCATGGTTTAAGCCACGATCGGTCATGTCATCGGTGGAAAGAGAAATCGAACACACACACACACACACACACCGGGCTGTGTGGCATGGGGATGAAAAATTACGCAAAATCTCCTGCACGAGTCGCACCTGTGTACGTAGCAGTGTCTCTCTTTACGCGTACCCACCCCACACACTGGCCAAGAGGCACTGAGCGCAGGAACGTCTTAATTCCGTTCGGCAAATTGTTGTAAGAGACTTTCATTTCTTGCTGCTGTGAGCAGCCACGGGCAGCCGGTTTCGGCAGAGTTTTCATTTTCGATACACCCGAGCAGCGGGGCGATCATTTTCCCTTTGCTTCACAGGTGCATTCTTCTCCCTCCCTCCCCCCGTCCACTGCTTCGGTGGTGCTTTCCACCGTCATTCATCATCGTCTTTATCTTGCCGCTCGTGTGTATGCTGTCAGCAAAATGCCACCTCACTATTCCATCAGTGCGTGCGTGCGATCATCTTCAATCGTGCCCGTTTGGTTCGTACAGTACGGTGCACTTCGCCCACCCTCCCCCATTCCCCCTAGACGTGCGTGTGTCCCGATTTCTATTGCCACGATTTGCCACGATTTGCCACGACACCTGCCATGAGGCTGAGATCTTCAACAGCTGATTGACGGCTTAAGGTGGTTGAGGAGAGTCTACGCAGCTCCAGCACGATTGCATGGCACGAGGTGTGTTCGTTAATGTCAAAAATTGTATGCTGGTGCGCATCAGGGGGGGGGGGGGGGGCAAGACTGTTTTATGCATCGCTGATCGCTGGCTGAAAACGTTTCGTAAGGCAAACAGCGAAGAGAAAGGCATCGCCGTACAGTGTCGTGATGATGATCCTCCTCCGGAAGGGTGAGCCACGGAACAGGTCCTAAATAGACAAGTCAGTGTGGCGTTTTGCCTTGCCTCCTACGCTTGTTTCCATCGGCGTACGAGAATCAGTCAACACTGCAACACCACCGGTGACGGAAGTGGCGGCCAACCCAATCCACCTTGATCCGCATGCCGAACGAAGGCAGCGCTATCAGCTTCACTTTCACTACGAATCGGAGTGTTCCACAAAACAAAGCAGAAGGTGGTGGTGGGGCTGCTGCTGCTGGGGGCGCAATGGAAAGTGGCCTCCGGTTGGGTGGAGCAGCGGTGGCCAGGAAATGGAAAGTAAACTCGTTAAAACAGTGCATGACACAATCTGCTGCCGAAATGCTGCCGCCGCGCGGTGCGTTTCGAAAGCACTTGGAGCGGAGTTTGGGGTGCCAGCGAGAGGGGTGTTTCCACTAATTTCCGGATATCTGGAGAAACCCCTCCCCGCCCCTCTTTGCTGTAGCTTTAAAAAGTGTCATTAAGATTTCTATGAGCCTGCATATGTCGTAATCAAGCAGCGATCAAACCAAAATGCTCCCGGGATTGATAAAAATTGTGCTCGAGCTGCTCGCTCATATGGCGTTGCAGCGTTGTTGTCCTTGCTGACCTTCACCTCGACTTAGGGAACAGATCCAAAACCAGCATTCCTCTTGGCAAGCGTACATAAGTACATAAGTTGGGGCGGTTGGCTAGCTCTTTTGGCTGTTACTTCTTGGGGCGTATCGCACAAGCGATACAGCTTCCGTTGTGAGTATTTCATAATCGCGAGCTTCAAACTCAGCGAACGGTTTGACGGTGCCACGATGTACAGAGTGGCTGAGGAATTACTGGCACATGTCTATCGTTTATTTTATCTGCTCATGCGAAGTAGTGACGCTTCGCGAACAAGCCAAGCGAATAAGATCAAACAGGTTTCGAACGGTATGATAGAGAAAGGTTCGTGTTCGTGGTTGAAAGCAGTCGTATCCTTGAAATAAAAATATTTTATGAAGAATTTAAAATACACCACAGCAACACAGCTTTTTAGCCAATCGTTTTAGTAGATCGAGCAAAAAATCTTAACACTTAAAGGTGCGCATATTAAACACCACTCAAAAGCGAGGGGTGAAACACAGCCGATCCATCAATGATGATGTTAAAAAACAAAAAGGCTGAATCCGAACCGAAATGAATGCCGGCTATAAATTCAGCAGATGTCACTGGTTATAGCCAAATCACGTTGCTTTTTTTATACGTTGTGGTTTTATACGCGACCGTGCGATCGCGCACTCAGCGGTCCGATCAATTAAGGGACGGGGTCGGGCCTTTTCCTTTTTTTTTCTTTGCGATTTCGACCATACTAACGCGACGTTGGTCCGGTCAGCTGATGGAAATGGGACCGGTTCCGCGGAGGAAGTGTGATCGGTCAGGCGAATGATGAGCTGAGTGCTGAGTACGGCCGGTGAAGGGATTTAATTGTCCACCCCCGGCAGTCCATCAACGCCACTGCACCGTCGATCTTTCTTCCTTCCTTCGATGAGACTTTGCTTTTTCGAGGGCACGATTACGCGGCAGAGAAACGATTGTTGAATCATCATCATCATCATCATTATAATCATTTTTGGGATGGTAAATGGTTGTATTTTTATTTTTTAATTTTGAAGAATTAGTATCATTTCGTCGCTTTACGACGAAACCCAGGCAACAAACCCATTTTGGCAACGGTATCAGTTACCCCGCGGGGTGTAATATAACCTGAAGGGAAATAAATTTAAATCCGGCAACCGCAACCGAGCGAAGAAGATGCTGCAAGTAAGCGGTGCTGCATGGTGTTTCTTTTTATTTTAGCAAACTGTACATGCAATGAGACATTTACTTGCAACTGCAGGCAGCGGTGCATGCAACCGGCATGTTGATCATGCTTTTGCATCGTATAAAAGGCTCAATAATGGATTGCTTGAACCTTAGCACGGCGGAAAAAATGGTAAATCGCTTACACGGCTGACATTTCACGTAACACGTATACTTTACTTGATCGCTCATCACTTGCAATAAACACTGACAATGACAAAGACCGAAGGGAAACGCCGGCCGGCTGGCCGGCAGAGGTCGCACTGGCTGTGGTCAACACGGGTGTGTTTGGTTGAAACTATTTTTAATTCGTTGCAGCTGGCACATGCCGCTTATTACGGCGAGAGCGCTAGTTTAGGTGAGTGGGTGACGATGGTAAAAGCGATCGGCCCGACCAACCAACAAACACCGGGGCACGGCACGGAAAATTGAGCGCATTTGCATTGACGAATGCAACACACCCGTCGGTTGCACGAATGAATTTGGCTCAAGGTACGGAGTGCATGAGTTGTGCGGGTGTGCATTAATTTCTCTTACCCCGGGGTGAGAGTGAAGATCGGTAGCGGAAGGTTGTTTTTAATTCTTGCCACCGATCGGGCTTGTGGCCTGTTTCAAGCTTCCCATCACCCCAAACACTCCCCCCTCCCACCCTCCCTACAAGTCGAGTGAGGAGGTATTATTTTAAAAATAGTTCAAATCCGGGCCCCCGATTCCGTGTGCAGTGTACGCCAAACGTACAGTTGGTGCAGTTTGCATAAATGCGCGTTGAGTGGGGTTCGCTGAAATGTTCGCCACGTATGATCGACGTTGCCGCACGAAACTGTCCTGGCTTGCAGTTTGGTAGCAACGGAAGTAAGCGCAGGCTGAGAAGCTGGAAGAGAGTCCAATAGCACCAGAGAGTCCCGGCAGCAGTCGAATATAGAAGCATCGCCTTGCTGTCTAGGGAAATGGTCGTTGGCTAAGTTTGCTAAAGGAATTCATTTGCTTCCCTTTTTTTCTGTGCTGTATGCCGTTTCGGGTTTAGTAGATCACCTTCTAGTGCGGCGAAAGTGCGCCGGTTCGGAATATTTTTATATAAATAAATGTAAACAGTTGCATCTTGGCTTGGTTGGTTGGTTGGTTGGTTGGGTGCGCCCCCTCTCATCTTATTGCAACCGCAGTGACTCACACAGCTATAGACTGAGCCGCTAAATGAGGGCAACAGGGGCTAGTGAAATGATTGAAAGCAAGCCGAACATTTAAATACCGATTGGTCGGTTGATACCGGTAAGCGGAGAGTAAAGAGCGAAAACGCTCCATAACGAGCACTTGAAAAAGTTTAATGTGAAATAAACGCTCACTGCTCGCTAGTAGTTTGCGCAACGGAGTACCTTCGCAACAGTGCACCAGAGTCAGGAACTCGCGCAGTCTCTCCGCACACCCGTCCGCACAGCACACGAAAGCCTCTGACCGCTAGAGGTCAACGCGTTACCACTTTACCCCACGGGAAGCGGACAGATTAGATGATTATGATTTATGACCGTGACAGGGCGCTGTTGCTGCTGCTGCACCACCACACCGGGACCGCGACCGATGGTCGATGGCAGGCGGTGCAAGGCTTATTTCCTTTCTAAATTACGGCCAGTTTGAGGGGCAGGAACAACAAAACAGCAACCCCGGGAGAACCCGGGAACAAACAAAACCAGCCAGATTTATATCCAACGGCCCCGAGACCGGACGGTCGATGTTTTGCTTTGTTTGCCAAGCCAAACTGCTCGCGACACTTTGTACCAACCCCTGTCGGCAAACTGCCGGCCGAAGTGCAGTTTGCGGTGGCTCAGCTGTATGCGGCCTGGCAACACCGGGCCCGGTACCGAGGAAAGGTAAGAATATATTTCAATCGAACTGACGGCCACCGCCTGGCCCGTACCGTGTGGTAGGGGTGTCGCCAAGCGAGACTGGAGCACTAAACTTTGCAGGGCCAAGCGAATGAAACTGTTGGCGAGGACGAGAGGACGGAGCAGGGAAGGCGGGACGAGTGATGGGGCCTGCAAAAGTAAAAGTTGTCCATTTTGAACTGGCTTCGTGGCTTTTGGGTGGGTCTCGGATTTTGATTGGCTTAAAAAAAACCGGAATGTAGAAATAGCTAGGTCAGTACAGTGTGCGTACAGGGTGTGTGCGCGCTGCTGGATCGCTTTCCGGGAGTCGGTTCAACCTTCGATCACATGGCACAGACAGTGCGAGATACAAAATCACGCACCACGATATGCTACCAATCAGAAGAATGTAAGTTCGGCACTTGCATAAGAGGTGAAGCAGCCAGGCTCCATTTCGGCGTCCTCCTCACAGCTAGTCATTTTACAATTTTCTATACTCTTTTATTCATTTTACGGCATTTTAGTTGCCCCATCCCATT